>PVKB01003756.1:0-57563 GCA_004027205.1 Ctenodactylus gundi
GAGCATGGCATAATCACTATTTTCCCCTTATTTTTTATGTTTTTAAAAAAGTCTTAGTCTTTGAGCAAGTGTTTATTAAGATACACTTACTTGTGAGTAAAATACAACCACAAATTAAGGCATAGCAATTTGAATCACATCCAAGTTTATTTTATTATGTCTATTAGATAATCGAGATACCATATTTCTACAAGAAAACTGCAAGAACATTATGCAAATGAGAATGTTACTTCTGATCAGATATGTATCTGAAGCAGCCAATTTTTATATCAGGGATTGTATTCTTCTAGCCACCTAGGGAAATAAGCAGCCAGAAAAATCTGGCTTGGGCTGGAAGAAGACTAATGCATTAATATTTATTTATGAAGGCGTCATATACTCTGTTCTTCCAGGAATTATTGCATTAAAGTTTCACCACAGTGCATGCCAGGTGAAAATAGAAGTTCAGATGTTCTACTGTACTCATAGAAAAGCCACAACCTACTACAGAATAAAGGTTAAGAATTTTTTCTCTGATTTAAAAATAATTTTATTATAGTTTCTTCATATTTTCATTAAGCTAGAGGCTTTTCATCAAGGCAATGTGTTGCTACATAAAAACAATTTCAGTAGGCAAAAAGAACATTTTCTGAGATTTGTGCAGACTAATCAACGCCCTGGATAAGCATCCGATTAACAATCTTCAATTTCACTAGAAAAGAAAGGCAACAGAGTTTAATTTCATACTTTTCATCTTCCAAAAATGTTTATTCGTGTGAACACCCTTGGTGAGCTCATTGTTGACTGCAAAAGAAAGCCTGCATTTTCTTTTAGACAATATAATCAAATGACCCATCAAATTAATTAATGGGATTTTAATCTAGTGCAGCTAGCACGCTAATTAACTTGTCAAGTATGTACACAAAGTCTCCACACCAAGTTATTTTTAAGTCTTTGCAAGTGTATACATACGATCACGAAGCCGTGAAATATCTCAGAAACAGTACATACAAGCTGTGAAAGGAATCATGGTTCATGCCAGCGAGGGAGGGACGGCGCTGGGCAGAGGGGTAGCTTTGGCTAGGAGAAGGGACAGATTTTCTTTTATGTGACCTTTGTGGTTTGCATGCTGTGCCAAGTGCATATATTAACTACTTGAAAAACGTTTTAATTAAATCTTTGCACCAGATGCAAAACTGACACAGAGGGGAAGGTAAGAAAGGGACAGGAAAAGAAATCCAAAGGCTGGGGAGGTATTGGGGATTTTAGAGGGAAGGGAGAGAAAGGAGGAGGGAGGAAGGACACATTTCTTAAAATAGTAATTCATACTCACATATTACATTCCTTTCCCCTTCCCACCTCCTCAACGCAGTCACTAGTCCTGTTGCTACAGAGTTATCCTACTCCAAAATCTTCTTTCTCTCCCATTATTCTCTCACAAAGTGTGAAACCAGACAGGCCTTTGACAGCCGTGTGCTGGTTGACGACTACAGACTTGTGTCTGCCTTAATGGGCATTATGCCCACCCAGCCATACACCTGAAATCTATCTCATAGTTCTCTACCATCTGTAGACTAAAGCACCCTGGAAGCCTAGTAACCCTGCTCGATGAGTTGTTTCCTTTCTTCAGTTGTTTGTGCTCCTTCCTGTCCCTCGTGTTGTTAATTCCACCTTCTTTTGCACTTATAACATTGCTTTATGACTGTGTTTGATTCTTTTCTCCCTAGATTACCATATGCTTATATCACATTGCTGTCCCCAAGCCCATTGTTCAACCTTCTATATTGAAGATGCTCAATACATATTGGCCAACTGAAAAAAAGTGACCTCAATATAATTCTCTGTGATCCTAAAATAGGCATCCCACCTGTAACTCACCTGTGTCTTTTATGGAAAGAACACAATAGATCTGAAGAACATATCATTATTATGATTATCACATATTTGATATCATGTATTTCCCGTGAGTTTAGCTACTTATTAATGTTTGTATTGTGTCTAAAACTCAAAGGTGTTGGCATTTATATCATAATCGCTGGCTTCCTCATCTTTATATTAAGAAAATTTTCAAATAAACCCAAAGTAAAAAGATACATAAGAACATCTTTTGTTCATTTTGGGGAGGGGCAGGGAAGGGATCAAAATATTGATGTGATATATATGTGCACAAAATAGTCAGGTTCATTTTAAACATTATGTATTGCACATATATATTAATAAAAATGGTGGGATATTTTTAAAAAGAATATCTTTTCAATTTTGTTTCATTTATTCCATCATACACATTTAGAGGAGATTCCAATGGCATAACATTCATCTATGAACATTTTATTTTCTTTCCCTAACATATTAGAATTTTTTCATTGTGATAATCATAATAATAATAATGATTGATGTTTGTCTATGGTATAATCTATTTACCAGTTTTAATAGTTATATGAAGACTTTTAAATATCAAAATCACTTTGGGTGTATTCCAGTAATGGAGACTCATTCTAATTTTTGGATATTTTTTCTTGACAATAATTGGCACGTATTCAACAAAGATTAACAAATAGTATTTTTGCAGATGGCTGAGATCTGTGTGAACAGGTCAAACCCAAGTGGTATTAAAATAATTCAAAGAAAGATACATCAAATACCCAGACAATGTCACTCGAACTCTTCTACTGTTAACTCCACCCACTTTCACATGCATCAATTTTCACCATACATTTCTTCCAAAACAGTTGTTCTTTCACTTGACTTACTACAGATGTCTCCTGTGCTTAAAATCATCCACTAAAAAAATTGCTATGATGGCCATAACTACTATCCTTTTGAAGATGCGTAAGTTGGTTTATATGGCTTAGAACACTCAAAGCAAACATTAGTTCAAGTTAGAAGCTTTAAAAAAATGTAGGTAATAAATCTAATCATGAATAACCTGCTTTGTAGGTCATCGGCACAACAGTATTTCTCTTGAAGTTCCATGTTTCTCTCCGGGTGGGTATTTGTGACTGTCCTAAGAATATCAGCTATAACCACCAAATGGGCAAGAGTTCACTTGAGGCAGAAATGATAATTTTCTCTTCAGGGAAGTAAATAATACATTTAAGAATAATTAGTTAATTCATTTCTTAAAACTGCTGGGTAGTTTTCAATATAGAAAGAATGAGTACACAAGAAGAAAAATGGTGCCAGTAATAGAATGAAAGTGACCAGTCACCGTGCTGCTTTCTAATGTTTTAAACTTGATGATTAGTTCTGGTTTCTTGTGTTATCTTTAGAGAGTCTTTAAAAACTGTGTTTAAGTTGACTTGGAGGAAAAGAATTACAGAAACTCAAAAGTACTCTTATAAGTCAGGTACAAATCTTCTTTTTAAAAAAATCAACAATTTATCTTGATTTATTTTGCTTTTACTTTTAAGTGAGTCTGGAGATGTCACTAACCATAAAAGTCTACTTCTTATTTGTCACTCGTGGATGATAACCATTTTCATACTTTAGCAATGATATTTAATATGCACATGCAAATATACTCCTTGATACAAGGAGAGCAGTAATTAAACAATTAGAACTGTTTACAATTAAGTATACATAAACTATTAATGAACTATATCCTTGACAATAATATTGACTGTTAGACATCCTTTTTAAAGTGGCTTTTGAAAAGTAGTTTTGAGAGATTCAATTTGCTGAAAGTCAAGCCATCGAGGCTTTCCACGTTTATACCTAACAGGAAAGGCAAAGTGCAAAGGAACGATCTCTGAGTTGGGAGAAATTTTTAAATATTGCAAAGCTTTTTTTGGTACGATTTTTTAGTTTTCCAGTGACATTTTAATTTACTTCATCTGATTTCACAAAAGTGGTTGGACAAAGCCCATCAACAGCCATTGTTCTTTAAAGCTAAAAAGAATTACAAAACAGGTAATTCTTCTGGAATTCTGGGAAATATGGATCACTGTGGTGTTTACATGAGTGCATACTTACATAAAATCCCACAAATCACCCATGGTTTATGCAAGTTGTCCCCGAGTAACAGTATTCAAGCAACAAGTTGGGTGAACTGGAGAAGCCTTCATATATTGTGTGAAATTTTGTATCACACTACAGAGATGATCACGGAAGCTTCTTCCAGTAATAAGATGGCTATTCAGTCAGTCAGTCTAAGCAAATGAATGATCACTAAAATGATAAGGATTGTTCCTGGATGCATGCTACTGAACAAAATGTAAAATAATTTCATCTCTTAGCTAATGTTCACATCGTCTTAGGAATGCATAAATGCACCTGGTGATTTTTTTTTTAGCTATATAATGAAATTCCCAAATGCATCAAAAAAGGAAACCTGCTCTATTAGTTAATAGACTCAAATTAGTCATTCTTTTCTGGTTTGGGATTCAATCATTCCAACCTTTGCCCCAGTTGAGCTATGGTAAAGTTAATCATGAATCAACACTTATTATCATGCCTGTTTAAATATGTGAATTCATTACCTGATTATTCAGAATTAGCCTAAAGAAATTTACAGATGATGGTGGCTCTTACTAGGGGACATCCGCAGCTTTGTTATGCTAGGGTTAGAATGGAACAAGGTGATGGACTTTCAACAGTGACTTCTTTGTAGCTTATGAGGAAAAGAACAGGGAAATCTCAAAGCAATTCTCTAATGAATTGTCATTACATTAGAGTGCTCAGTTAAAATACCTTATACAGTTCTAGTTTGCTGAACACTACATATATAATTGTACCATGCAAATTTCAGAGCGTTTACAAAGATTTTGTCTATGATTGATTGTTGTGGTTTAAATCTGGAGTGTTTCCCAAAAGCTTCATGTACTTATGAGTACTGTGCACTCTTGGGAGGTAGAAGTGGATACTTGGAGTTAGACCTGGAGGGGTGTACCCTTCCTCTCTGACTTGGCTCTGTTCTTCCATGCCACGAGGTGCTCTCTCTCTGCCTCTGGCCCCACTTGCCTTTTAAATTTTTCTAGCTGCCCACCAGTGAAAAGACTGTGACCTTCTGAAACTGAGAGCTACAACAAATCTTTCCTCTCTATAGTTGGGGATGTTGGGTATTCTGACACAACAATGAGAAAGTAACTAAGATGCTGATATAGTTTATCACACTACAATCATAGATTCAAGCCATACGTAAGGTATAGCAGAACCTTATAAAAATTCATCTCATGCAAACTAACATCTATAGGTCTCATAGGACTTATATGTTGAAGATAAAGGGTTTTGAATAGGGTTAGTCATATTCTAATAGTAAGATGAAAAAAAACACAAATCTCTACCAAATTTTGTTTGTTTACATATAATGTCATTTGCAGAGTTTTAGAATATAGCTAGACAAGAGAACAAATCTAAAATGAAATACTTGGGAATTCTGTGAGTATCCTTACTCTAATGACTTCAAGTACCCATATGTAGAGAGTAAAAACTCATTACAAGACAATATGCATTAGGAATCATTCATTGTTATTTCGATGGTGTTCTGTTAGGAATTTCTCATAGGCTGAACACAGTGTCTGAGGCTATTGAGCTTTTACATTTTTCTTAGTTCTAATATTCCAGCAGAGGATAGAATAAAATTGCCATTTTAATAGTTTCTACATATTGTCATTTTAATGTGTGTTGGTGTGATTTAAAATAATTTTAATAAATCAGGCTTACCTGTAATTTTTTCATTTCTTATAACAACAAAAATAAATGAAATAATTTCAGTAACTATTCCTTGGTGGAACTAAGAGCAGAATATATAGAGAAAGCTTCATCACAGAGAGAAAGGCAGGGTAAGAAGACAGTCCTAGTGCTAAAGGCCACTGCAGGTATTTCGGTAACTTGACTACCTTGACTGAGAGCAGTTGGTCAATTTTTGTTCTTATTGTACCATCTGCTTTACATCTTGTGTGTGTGTGTGTGTGTGTGTGTGTGTGTGTGTGTGTATGTACGTGCATATTCATGAATCTTCACAGCATAGTTGTGTCTCATGATTCTATCAAATATTCTCTTTTGAGTTGCAGTATTCTAACAGTAAGATAAACAACATAATGAAAATAACAGTGTGAATTTCTGTAAAAATATTTATTTATTTCAGGGATGTATCGACTACAAAATTATATGCCAACACTGAGCCTGAGTTGAATTGAACATAGGTCATACGTAGTGCTGACCCCCACTTTAAGTCTCTTGTTTATTTTTCATGGAATATTGTAGCCTCTGTTTAGTTTTTATTTTATATACATTTAAATAAAGTTTAGCAAGAATAAATAGTAACTTCTCAGTTAGACTAATAAAAATCAGCACATATAGTTAGAAATACTGTTTTTCTCCCAGGCAGAAAAAAAAATAAATATTCTGGCATAAGCTCAAAAACTGCATTTCCTTGGCTTTTGCCCTAAAGTTAAGCTGACAGTCATGAGTTAAGGAAATAATTACAAGAAAAGATGTTGAAGAAAAGAAACCAAGAAAGAAGAGATGTGTACTACCTATGAATTACAGTCAGTATCTTTATTTGTGAAATAGTCTGACTACATACGATCTGTACATAGATAAATGGTCACAGTACATGTAAAATATTTATAAATTATTTTTCAGATGAAGTACTTATTTATGTTTGATGTTTATTGCTGCTATCACTACACTAGCATGGTACTTTATGGACATTAAAAACAGAAGTTAGTTCTAATAGGATCTACAATAAATTTGACTTCATAAATGTTAATAATCCTATATCTGAGATGTAATTTTAGCAGATTAACATCTTTCTCTAAATAATGAATAAGAGTTACTAGTGAAATATTGTTTATAAGATTCCAAATTAAGATGGCAGTTTAAAATACTTAATTTTATTTCCATAAAATTTAACAAAATAACGTAGAAAAAAAATCACAATAAAACCCAATAAACTGGGCCCAGTAGTGCAGGCAGGCATGCAATCCTAGTAGTTTGAGAGACTGAGTCAAAAGGACCGCAAGTTTGAGCTCACCTTGGTCAACTAGTGACAATGAAGAATCTGTCTCAAAAATCTAAAATAAAAATAGGATGCGTGGAGCTCAGTGTAAAGAAACCATGGGCATGGTCCCCTGCACCATCAACACCAAAAAGAGAAAGCGAAGAAAAGAAAAAGAAAGGAAAGAAAAGAAAAGAAAATCAAGGAAAAGTCAATAGCAGCCATCAGATAAGAACAAGAAAATAAAATAATGTGACTTATTTAATTGGTCTAAAGAAAAAAACAAATACTGATGGAGACAGAAGACACTGAGATCTATTCTGCTGAAACTTCCAGGTAAATATTTTTTAGCAACAGAGTTCAGATCCCAACTATGACCCCATTTTGGAAAGGATCTGTAATATTCCCTAATAGGATTATAAACGGTGCCTTGAAAATTCAGTTGGCTGAACATTAGTGGAAAATACTCAAGAAAAGAAGGGGTGAAATCTGGGGAAAGGAAATATGGGGTACCACTGGTAAAATAAAATCTCCACAGTTCCATGGGGAAGAACCCTCCGTGGATTTCCATTCCGCTGGGTAGGGTGAACCCCCGGGACAAGGCAAAAGGAGGTGTGGAGTCCAGAGGTGAGACCAACCCTGAGGCCGCGTCGTCTGGACTCTTCCCGCATGCGTGACTGCCTCCTCCCCACTGGCAGGAATTTCCCTAGGCTGTAGAGAACTGGCCAACAGTTACTTACCTTGAAGGTACAACAGGATGGATCTCAGAAAACATAGCATAATGTCACATACACCATACAATAGCAAATGAAATTGTGAACCCAGCCACTGCTAGATAGGCCAGATGAAAAAAGTATAATTCTGTCAACTCCAGTCCTCTGTGTTTCTCTGCCAAATCACCATCCACCTTCAAAAATTTAAGTGCCAATATTCTATACTATTTTGAATCAATTCTACCCATCCACACGTCCTGATTCTACTCGTATCATTGTATTTATCTATAGCCACAGCCTTCAGTCATGCAGACTTCATGTTTAGTCTATCGTCTCTTCCTTTTTCAACTTTTTTTCTACCCAGGACGGATCTCACGAACTCCAGACTCATTTCCCCAACAATCTTCTTTCTCCTAGAAGCAGTCTCCTGGTGTCTGTGATTCTGTTTTTCCTTTTTTTTTTTTCCTCTGTGGAGTCTTCTGCACTCGAGTGTGTTGCCACCATTAGGCTTAAAGATGGGTCTTCTGACCTTTTTTATTTCTTTTTCCTTTTCTTTTTCCAGTATTAGGGCTCCTCACTGAGCTACAGACTAATAAGTCTGCTTTGATTTTTTTTTTTTAAATCTTGAGACAGGGTCTCATGAAATTATTCTCAGTCTGGGCTTTAATTTGAAATCCCCTACCTACCTTCAGCTATCCAGAGTGCTGAGATTACACGCATATGCCCCCACACCAAATCCCAGTGGCTTTACATCTGCCTTTTTCTTTCTCTGTGGAGTCAACATCCTTGGGTGCTGTAACAAATTATACAGTATTTTAAGCAACACAAATTTATTTGCACACAGCTCTATAGATTAAGCATCAAAAGTTACTTCCACTGGGGCAAAGTGTTGCTGGGACTGCTTCTTTCTGAGGACTGAAGGAGATTCAACCCCGTAGCTCTTCCAGCTTCTTTCTAGTGGTCATGTGCGGTTTTTCAGCTTTTTCCTTTAGCTTCAAAGTCTGTCTCTTCGGTCTTTGCCTCCCCCATCATATTACTTTTGCTTCTAACTTCATATCATATGCAGGGCTGTATGTTACATCAGGCCACCCAGGAAATCTAGAGTGACATCGATCTTATCTCCATTTTAAGATGTCTTTACTTAACATCATCTGCAAAGTCCCATGTGCATTTAAGATAACAATCATGGGTACCAGGATTTAGGACGTGGGCATATGGAGTTAAGAGGACTTTCATGAGCTGCCATATTATTCTTCCTGGGGTTCTAATCTTGAAGTCTTTAACTTTGACTTATGTACTATATGATCTTCAAATATGTTTCTGCAGTTGAGACTTTCCTGCTAATCTGTGTATCCACACATCTATTTCCTCCATTTGAATATCTCACAGACACAAAACACTCCAAAAAATCCATCAATTACCAATTCAACTTTGTACGTTTTTATCTAAATGAAATTACCCATTTCTTTCCTTTCCTATAGATTTAAGCTTTTCTTTTTGACTTGAATTATTTTCATTATTTTCATTCTGGCTATGTAACCATGATTAAACGGTCCCATTCTTCCACTTTTGCTTATTCACAAAAGGCATTCTGATGTTTTTGACTAGGTTAAAATTCATTACTTTGTGGTTTCAGAGTATTACAGTCTATTCCATCTGTTCTTCATAACACATTATAATTTTCCACAGAATTATAATTTCATACAAATGCATGGTTGTAAATATTTTATTCATTCCTTTCCTCCAATAAACTATGAGTTCATGCAGATATAACCATGTCTGATCTTATATTTTCATTAGCTTTATACATATAGTAGAGCATAGAGGATGTTCATTAAATATTCGTTAAATACATGAATGAGTAAGTACTTCTTCCCTGCCAGAAATTGCAAAGTTTTGAGAGGAAAAAACATACAAGAATATTGTATTATTTTGTAAGCCTGTCTTTCAAAAGTTTCGGGTTAATCATTTCGATTATCAGGGCCATTATTGAGCATTATTCTTATAATATTATAGTCTTTAACAAATTATTTCATTGACTGATCTGGTACTAGTTTTCTTGCTAAGGAATGCAAAATGTAAGTTATGTAACTGGTAAGTTGCGTAAGGTGTGGTAAACCCCAACTACATGCCTGTAGTCTAATTTACATGCCTGCAATCCACCTCTTCAAATTAGGCCCCAATCTCCCAACAACACATGGTTCCACAGGCAATCTATAACATTCAAATACATGAGACTTTGGGGGCACATTCTAGATTCAAACCACAATATTCCACACCTGGGCCCCAAAAGACTCATGTCCTTCTTTCACACAAAATGCATTTAGTCCCTTTCCAAAAGTTGCCAAAGTCTTAACAGTTTCAGCATTGAAAAACTCCAAGTCCATAGTCTCCTTGGAGATGTAAGACAAACTTTTGGCTGTGCGCTCCTGTTGAAACCAAAGAGTTAAGCACTTCCAACACAAAATGGCACAGGGTAAGTAAACATTTCTATTCCACAGGGAGGAATAAGGGGATAAAAGGCAATAGTAGCAAAACAATTTCTCAACCCAGGAGGGCAAAGGTTAAATCCTGTAGCTTCATGTCCAGCAACTAGGGTAAATTGTGGTGGACTATGAATTCCAAAAGGTTTGGGTGTCCCCTCCTCTATGGCATTGCTGATGGCTGTACCCTCAATCTTCTCTTCTTTGGGCTGGATCTGTTCATGGCCTGCAGCATTTCTCAGCTGACAATCCATCCTCTTGGTTTCTCCAAATTTTCAGGCCCTCCATTGCACCTTAGGCTTCTCCTTCACAACTTCGCACACTGCCTTCCTGGGGGCACTCTGGTCGCCTCCACGGCCTTCCTCTGAAATCTGGGTAGAAGCCTCCATGAATCTATAACTCTTGGGCTCTGCAAGTCTGTAAAGCCAGGAACACATGGGGATTGCCCAGAATTACCACTGCCTTAAGTAGTAGTCTTGCTCCCTTTAGCCGTGGCTACAGCAGCTTCTGAGTGCCCAGATGGTGGAGCTTCAGAGAATTGAATTCTGGCAAATACGTCCCTATTTGGCCCTACAGGAATCCATGGGTTACTTTTGGGGAAAATTTCAGATCCAAACTGTAACAATGATCTTGAGTGGCGTGCAACACAAAATTATATCTAAAAATGTCCAGCAGTTCTGAATAGAGCTTTCAGTAGAAGTAGCATGTGTAGCATTTAGACAACTTCGGCAGTTTCCTTTAAACAAGACCTCCTCATCCTCCTCCTCTTTACCACCCAAGAAGTATATCTCAGGGTCTTCCCATCGTTTTGATACAAATTGGTACTTGAAGAGTGTGGCCAAGATATACTTCTTAGAGTGTGTGGCTCCTGAGCCATTGGTGATGACAGCCTATGGTTTGTTTACTTCTCTATTACTGGTAGCTGACCTAATAGTTCAACAGATGGTTATCACTCTAAGTCACTATTGTTCTAAGTCTAGCCAAGCCTTTTGTGTTTTCTGACCCAGCAGCAAGGCTATACTCTTCACATCTGCAGTTTTCTGTTGATAAATTCTGTTCTTTCGGCTAGAGAAACTTCAAACAGAGGACTATTTTTTTTTCTTTTTAATTTCTAACCCCTAGTATGAACTTTTGAGGAGCTTTGACAAAAGAAAACAGCATTTCATTTTTTCTGGCTTTACAAATTAGAACTCATAAATGATGTCTTTACTTGATTAAATCCTACAGCCAATTAATAGCAAATAGTTACTCTGAAATTAATCAGATTCCATAATTTGAAACTTGTACGTGTGGTAGCAAAATTCAATATTTATGAAGAACTTTCTCTATGAATAAAGAGATACCTGTTAATCAATTTCTAGAAATAAGACTCAGTAATTTTCGCTTAAACATCTCATTATCTCTTTCAGAGTTTTGCCAGTCAAGCTCTTTGTTCTTTATTATTCAGAATTAGAGGAGGAAGGACAGAGGTCGCAGCACTATTCTTTCCCTGATAACTGGCCACTATTTTATATCTGTTTTCCAAATAGATGATGGCGTAATGCTGGCGGTTACTTTTGTTTTTCAGTGTTTTTACTTAAGTTACTTCAGCTAGTACAATATTTTTTTTCAGTTCTATTTCGGTCCTTCCCCAGCCTTTGCTGCCACCTCGTTGTTTTACAAGTGACGACAAATGTGATAGTGAGTAATGACATCTATTCATGGAAAATGTGCAAGTCCCAAAGTCACAGTCCTTCTCATTAGGAAAATGTGTCTCTCACAGAGTTGGGCCCCAGACTTCACCAGACAGCTCCAGTTCCACAGAAGAAATGAAGTCTCTTTAAGTTCCACGGAGTCCTCAGAGTCCTTGTTTCTCTCTTCCCCCACCTCCCATGCAGTCTTATTAACCTCACAAGCTTTCTCATGGTAGCGGAAGTGTAAAGAATGTATCACCTCTTATTTTTTAATCCATTAAAATGCAAATGATGTAAGGCTTTCTGATTATTTAAACCCCTGGGAGCTTTTGGATATGCAACGTTGAGTGCATGCTTCCGAAGTGAATCCTTATGTATCCCTCATCGTCTCCCTTCAATATACTAAGCGTAATGAGTGATTAGTGTTCAGCCAGGAAAGCAAGATGTGATTGGAGATTAAAAGGTGACCTTGCTTTCTTGGTGTCCATTGGGACCAGAGGCAGGTAGGCTATTCGTTGACTCTCTTCAAATCTTGAGTTTGCACATACTATTTCTACGGCTCCCTCACATCAGGATTTCAAAGTTACTTGTCTTTAAATCACCTCTGATAGTATGGCATTTGAATCCCAACCAAAATTTAAAAATGGTGTGTTATTAATGTAAAACAGTGACCCACCATAAAAGTTTGTCGGTTTTAGAAGTATTCAACTGTATTCTGTCAGAAGTTTACTTGAATAAAAGAGTAAACATTTGAATACTATGAAAGTAAAATGTAAAATGTTACAGAAGATATTAATTTTGTTAGAGAAGAGAGGTAAGAATTTCTTTTAAAAAACAAACAAACATGCACACACATGCATTAGTTTTCTCAGTCAGTTTCTAACTTTCAAGGAATGATAATAGTACCATGACTTTTCAAGGTGAGTTACCTGGGCTGAGGCATAGCTCACTGGTTAAAGTACTTGCCTAGCAAGCACAAGGCAAGGCCCTGGGCTCACTTCCCTGGGGCCACATAAAAATACACCAGGCATTATGGTGCATGTCTATAATCTTTGCACTTGGGAAGCTGTGGCAAGCAGATGACCAGGAGTTTGAAGCCAGCCTAGGCTACATAAGGAGTTCAAGACCAGCCTAATAAAATAAAAGGTGACTTAATTAATCCCAATATCTCTTTCTTCAAACTCACTACAAGACCATTAGACATTCATCTTCAGTACCTTTCCCCACCCCTCTTTCAGACATAAGGGGTAGAACCCAGGACCTTCACACTGAGCTACATCCCCAGCCCTTTTTTTAAGTTTTATTTTTCCCCACTTTATTGATATGAATAAGTGCAAACAAAATTTAAGGTCTACAATGGAGTTGAGCATTTTGTGCACATACGTATCTTGTCAAGGTGACAAGGACTTGCCCACTCTCCTTTTGTCCCTCCTCCCACTTACCCCTCCTTCCCTCCCCACCCTACCACCCTGTTTCACTTTGTTTTTCGTTTTAAGTAGGAAATAAGTTTTATTTTTGATGTTGAGGCAGAGTCTTGCTAAGTTGCTCAGGCTGGACTTGAATTTAGACAACTCCAACCTCAGCAGCCCACAATGACGGGATGACAAGCGTGGACCACCAGGCCTGGCTTATCTGCCGCCTTTGACGCCCTCTCTCAGGAGCACTTTCCCCTTGGCACACAGTACATCACTGTGGTCAGATCAGGCAGGCTCATGTATGAGGCATTGCCAACCAGCACTCTCACGGGCCACTCAGGTCCTGACTGCCCTTCTCGCTCCCAGAACAGGGGAAACAATCACTGATCAAAGAAGAGGGGAGGGGCTGATTCAAAGCTGAGGAAATAGAGGGACTTTTCTTGCTCAAATCTCTATCTTTTCTTGTTCAGATGCGCAAGAGATTTTATTGCAAGAAGAGGATAAAGGAACAGAGTGAGCAGAACACGAAACTTCTTCCCAGTTTCGTCTCCTGGCAGTTCTCAGCTACTTTTCTGACTAAAATGTGACTCTACTTGTGCATTCATCTGAGCTGAGGGGAGGATGGTCAGTGGTTCACACTTTTAGCATTAGAAACTTTGAAGAAATAATTTATCTTTTTTAAGGCTTATTTTTAAAGATACATTTAACTTCTCAGTTATAATACTTTTATGTTCCTTGCTTTGCTTCTAGGGTTACTTGACAAAATTAGCTTTTCACGCTTTCAGAAAGTAAAATCTACTCTAAGGTTGGGTTATTCAAGAAATACCTTCCCAAACTCATGAGCACAAACTAGCAGACACATCTTCAAATATGCCATTTCTGTGCAGGCCACATAAAATACAGTTTCTTGGTTCTGGTTAACTGTATTCCATTTCTTTGATTTTGTTTTCATTTTACTTATCCAGTACTCAAAAAGTTCCATCTATTAATAAATAACTTTCAATAATGTTAATCATTTTTGGCTTCTGGCAACTAACATTTGGAAATTACTACCTCCCCATAAAACATCTTTTTCAATCTCTGGCCCAGGTTATAGAAATGCTTTTTTATTTCAGTTCCATATGACCATTCCAGAGTCACTTTACTCCCCAGGTAATAAACATTTCAGTAAATATCTACCTATATATACTTGCAGCTGTTTGCAAAGCCCAAGTACAGAGCGCTCAGCAATTCTCCACCTGCCTAAAAAACTCACTTCAACCAGCCTGTTGGCCCAGACTGCTACTTCTTCTCCATTCGACATCCTTCCTTCACTGTAGGGAAAAAAAATGATAGCTTCTTTCCATTTCAGTGAATCACAAAAATGATTTGATCACTTGACAAAAGCACCAACATGGTAATTGTTCGTTGTTTATCCAAAAACTAAGGAGGGATTTTGAAAAACTGTTGTAAAATTAAATTGTTAATTATAAAGATTTTTATTCCAAGTAAACTGATTAAATAACACAACTTGAATTGCTCCTAGATTTAGAAAGTATTGCTTTTCTAACATCCTAATTACTTTCATCTCATTGTAGTTTACAACATTAAAGGCTTGAAGCAAAAATTAAATGCAGCATACTGTAAAAGTAGTAACAGCTCTTGAATATAAATTCAGAATTAAATAAAATTATACAATACAAAAATACCAAAAATTAAACATTCACATAAAAATACCTAATCTTTGTTTAATGTCCTTCCTTATGTAAACCATCAATTTCGATTTTTTGTTAGAACCATCTTTTTTGTCTATGAATATGACATTTTAATACAAAAAAGGCTATCTAGAACAAATGTGGTCATTTATACATAACAAAAAGCTTGTGTAGTACATTGAAATATTCCCCAAAACACATAACTTTTTCACTAATAGACTCACGAATGCAAAGATGAAAAAGACACAAAAATTGATCTGTAATCTTACGTAGAAGTGTGATTCAACATTCTGTCAAAAGAGATTTGTAAAGGATTCATAATAGAGAGAGACATTGAAAGCCATGTACTTGAAACAAATTTAATTTACCAATATTTCAATATGGAAAAATTTCAGAAACCCTCTTGACGTGTCTCAGTACCAAGGGAGTGATGCATATACTAGTATTGTGAGTTTACAGTCTAAAGACGTATAGTAACAATACAAGGGTTTCTGATATGTTAAAGTTTCCATTTTCTAGGGTTTTAAGGCTAATACATATCAGATTTATTGACCAATCTTATGCCACTATCATTCTTTTCTTTACATCATTAGTATGATTTTTTGAACTAGAAACTCAGTTGCTTTCATAGTTGTTCAAACCTTGCTTTGTTCTGTATATTTTATCTCTCTAAAAAATGATAAATTTCATGAGAGCTGGAATGGCATTGTTGGTTTCTTTGGTACTATATAAGTTCATTAAAACATTACAGTATCCCTGGTGCAGGTATTGCAGAGATTAACCAGGGTTGGATCTGGAAACTAAGCCAGTAACTGTCTTCAGTGACCCAAGACAACTCACTATTACTCAGCTGTTAAGACTATAGTAAAAAATGAGGTAATTACATCCACTCTGAAATACTTCTCAGGTATAAAGTTCTATGATGCTCAGTGAGAAAACAAGTAAGACAAGATGTTGTCTGAATATGGGAAAGAGTGATACCCGAATTCAGAGCACAGACATCAAAATCCATGGCCCACCTACGGATGCACTGCAGAACAGGTGTTATGGAAAAGCAGGTAGAAACCAGAGGGGCATCTGCTCTCCAGAGACAGAGCTGTTTGGAACTAGGTTTGCAAACTTCATGCTTTTGTTTTCTGAAGATCCAACTATATGCAGCAAAAATGATAAAAAGCCTGAAGCATCCAAAGTTAAAAATAAACCTGACAAAAGACCTAAAAATTAGGGAAAATCTCTAGAAATAGTACAACAACAGGACAGTGATCTTAACCTCTTCCCAGTTCGTCTTTGCCCAAACACAGCAATTGTAGGGAACCCACACAATGAATGTATCAATCTATACTCAGAGTAATGAAGATATTCTGGAGCAAATTTCCTGTAATTTTCCTAAAATATTAGAATATTAACCCTAAGTAATTTTGGTAGATGTTGAATGCATATTGTAAACCCTAGAACAAGTTCTTTAAAATAGTCAAAGAGATATGTCATCAGAGAGCTAAGAGAGGAATTGAAATTAAATGTTAGAGCAGTCTTAAGTAACACAAAAACAAGCAGAGAGAAGTTTAAAAAAATAAAAATCAAACAAAGGCACAAAAAATAAACTAGACAAATAAATACTGAATGACAGATCTAAACAGCTTAGTGTCTTCACATTAAATGTATGTAAACTAAACCTGCCAATCCAAAGACAAAAATTGTTAGACTCAGTTATCAAGAAGCTAGGAAAAGTATATATAAGGTGCCTTTCAAACTTTATGCTCACATATTTATACATTTTTATTATATTTCTCATATCGAGTTGTGTGAAGTAGTCACATGTTCTAAATATAAAGTACTTGATCAGAAGTTTGCTTTGCAACTATCATTTCCTGCTTTATTTTTCTCCATATTATCTGTAAAACAGCAGAAGGTTTATTTATAATGAAAACCAATTTATCAATCCATTTTTTTTTATTTGAGACAAGATCTCTTTCTGTAGCCCAGGCTGGCCTTGGACTCAGCAATCCTCTTGCTTCAGCCTCCCGAGTGCTGGGATTACAGGCATGTGCCACCATGCCCAGCTTTATGTGGTGCTGGGGAATCGAACCCAGGATCTTGCAAGTGCATTATTTGCTGTGCCATTTCTCCAGCCCCAATTTATCAATCTTAGCTTTAACAATTTGAGCACATGCCCCCTTTATTATATGTGAATACCAATATATTATATGTAAACACCTGAGAAATTCAAATTAAAGCTACAATCACTTGATAATACATATTCATCTGATTATCTAAAATTAACAATACTGATAATACCAAGAATTGATAACTTTCAAAATAACTTCCATACATATGGATTAGAAAATCGTGCATTACTTTGGAAACCACTTCAAATTTTGGGATAAAGCTAGGCAGAAATCTACCACACCCATCACACCCATCATTCTACCAACAAAAATAACCACTTGTTTCCAAGCAAATGCTGTAAATAAGCCATATTTGTGGCAACTCTATTCATACCCAATTGTGGAAATAATCAAACATCCTTTAACTGGTAAGTGGATAAAACACACAGTGTAGCCAAGCAAAGGAGTAATATGAAGCAATGGAAAGTGTGTATGTGGTAACAGGATTGACCCTAAAATGTACCACACAAGATGAAGGATGTCAATTCCCTAAACTGAATACTGCATAATGTATTTATGGAATTTTAAGAACCACTTTGGGTGGAATTATAGACACGACGAGTGATAATAACATAAACGATATCATGAATTAACTAGGAAAGTGTGAGAATTGAAACCGGAAGAAGCAAGTCAGGCAAAGACTGTAGTGTCCTACAGCGCGCCTGCTGGAGTAAATGCGTTACCACAGGCACTTTTCAAAACGCAAATTGTACACACAAACTCTCGAGTATCATTGTAGGTAAATTACCCTCCAATATAAAGCAAAATGGCTTTTAAAAGATGCTTAGGAGAGAGAAACTTGTAAGTGAAAGAAGAAACATGAAATTTAATGTAGATTCAACGTGGAATTGGTACTCATTCTCTTATTCATCCTGAGGGAAAAAAATTCTGAAACATAAAAATCAAAACAGAAGCCAGATAGTTTTATGGGGAAGTTCATATGATTTTATGGCAAAATCAGGAAACAGAATACAGCACGTCTATGTCTGAAAAAGTCCAGAAAATATCTTCCAAAATTCAACGTGCCAAGCGGATCTTAGAAGAGACTACCTAGAACACACCCATTTTAGCTACAAAATACCACAGTATGTCTAATGCATTTTTTTAAACCAGAGAAGCCCAGGTGGAATTGAGAACTCAGAGATTTAATAAAGAAGTTATCACATTGGCGCTTCCTCCTTCACAGAACCAGCCATGATTATTAAAGTTTCAGAGTGTCAGAAGGAAAGTAAGTATTTATTATAAGTCCCAAGGCATTGTCTGGCATGAGCTGCAGTAGTCTTCAGTGCTAACGGTGTGTAAAGCACTGTAGTTACTTAGAAACATAGGGGAAGTTCAAAGTCAAGGTTTTCAGTGTCAGCCTCACTAGTAAGTCCACAAAGAGCAACGTGAAGGCCGCCAGACTGATTCTTCTCTGCAAACTCACTCAGCAACGCGTCAGCCCAGCTGACCTTCCTCCTTTCCTGGGCTGCAGTTAGATTTGGTTTGGATTTTAATTTTTACCAAAACTAGTAGAAATAACTTCACTGCATCCTCCTCAGAGAAACCAATCGACCAGTTTTATCTTCTCCAGTGTCTTGTTCACCTGAAAAGTTCCCTCTGCCAAAATTCCAAATCTTAATAATTTCGAAATCTTTCCTTTTCTTGTTTACCCACCCAAAACAAGTAATAGTGTGGGTGCTTGAAATTGCTACTTCCACAATTTGGGTTTTTAATGGTTTTCTTTGATTTGCTTTTGAGTTATGATGTTCACAACTTTATTAAGATTTTTTTTTTTTGGGGGGGGGGTAGGGTCTCACTTTGCAGCCTATGCTGGTTCTGAACTTAATATGGAGCTCAGTCTGGCCTTGGCCTTGGACTCAGGGCAATCCTCCTGCCTCAGACTCCTGAGTGCTGGGCTTACAGATGTGTGCCACCATGCCCAGCTTGATATGGTTCTAGGGAATTGAACTCACGACCTCGGGCTTGCCAAGGCAAGGGCTTTAACTGCTGCGCCATTCCTCCAGCTCCACAGATAGGAATTTTTACATTAAATTACATTTGCTACAATTACTCCTGTGAGTTTTGCTGAACATGGACTAAGAGCAGATGCCATCTTTCTATGGCAGAAGTGGCTAACAAGCAAGAACCAACCATATGTTTTATTCATTTTTTGTGCCTACTCTGTTTTGATACTAGACTGAGGCAGCTTTGGCGGAAACAATGGTGACAGCAGTAGCTGCAGTGTATTGACCTGACCTTGGTGATGACCTGGAAACCAAAGTTCAGCATCAGCATCGCCCCTGCCCACGTACCTGAATCTTCTCCTACATTTCTTTCAAAGATTTTTCAAGTGCCTATTAAGTTTCATCCTCTTTGGAATATCTAGTGGGAATTTCATTCCAGCTCTGAATTCTGATAAATATACAGCCTCTTTGTGAAAAGAACACAGCAAATATCAGATTCAATTGCAATACTTTAAAATGTTCTTCATAAAATCAGGTAGATGAGTAAATTATTCCCATCATTTCTATTTAACATTGCATTGGAGTTCATTAGTCATGAAAAAATATGTAGGAAAGATTTGGTAAGCAAGAAATTAATACTGTAATTATCTGCAACTGACATGACTATTTACACTAAATCCCCAATTCAAGCAGCCTATATGGAAAATTAATGACAGTAAGAAAAGGTTTTCACAGACATAAGTGAAACTGGTGGTGGACTATGTCTACTTTCATAAAGCACTTCAAAACCAAGTGAAATAAATTGAAAATGATTGATAACCTAGGGAGTGTGATAGAGGCTACCTTCAGGTGGTTACAGATGAGCAGAGACTTGAGCTAATGGCTCAAAGTAAATTGCACCTATGAGTGGGTCAGCTAGCTATTTCACTGGGACACAGTTAAAAGGGGGTCCAATCATCTTGATTTCTAAAATAATAGAACTTGGTTCTTTATTCTTATTCTAAATTGTTGAGTTTAATAGACAGCTATAAATTGTGAAACCATAAACCTCACAGAAAATGAGAGGCAAAAGAAAATCGTCTATTATGACCATATTCACTGTACCTAAAGATTTTAAGTCAATTCCACAAATCCTGAAATTGTGTACTCAACCGCAATTTACAAATATGGCTATTTCAAAGGTGCACTCCATGAAATTTCCCCAAATTTCCTCAAATAGGAGTTTTTGCAATTATTCTCTGTGGGTAATTTCAGCTCCAGGACAAACTCAGGTTATTGAAATACTCTGGTTTCACACACACACACACACACACACACACACACACACACACACACACACACACACTATGATTAGCCAAATTGATGTTACTACTGCTGTGGAAATTTGGCATTATGACACTGGAACAAACCTGGTAAACTGGTCTTTATGTTGAAAACAAAACTCTATGGCAAAAATTATTGAATCCCACTTGCTAAGAAATTGGTGTCATATAATTCTTATTCTCTTTATCCTCTTCTGTTTCAAAAAATTCTTATAGGTAATCCCATACAAATTGAGTGGATTTTGATTACTCATATGTGTTCTTTAAAAATGATTTCAGGTCTAGTTGTGCAGGCTTATAGCCCCAGCCACATGAGAATTTGAGGCAGATGGATCACAAGTTCAAGCTCAGCCTGGGCATTTAGTAACTTGATGAGAACTTGTCTCAAAAATAAATAAATAAATAAATAAGCTGAGATCAAGGCCCCAAGGTCAAAATTCATTATTCCCTACCCCCCTCATTATATACTAAGTACAAATTTCTCACTCTTCTTCAATGAACATGAACTCCATCAGTGTCTAGTACGGAGACAGAAACATACCACACCGAATAGAAAGAATTTAGCATAAGGAACATACCACACCGAATAGAAAGAATTTAGCATAAGGAATTGTCAACCAACATAAAATTGTAAACTAGATAACTGCAAAAATAAAAAGAGAACGCTAACATACCATAGAGCAACAAGTTCAGGAAACTGATGCCATCTCTCTAGTTCAAAGAACAAAGAAAATGGTTAAAGTTTTAAAACTTAGAAATTTATAGAAGGGAGTTCAACATAGCTGAAACCCAGGCCTTTGAGGACAGAATACTTGGAGTGCTCAACGAAATCTGGAAGGAGGCCCTTAAAGATTGGAACTCAAACCTTAAAGCACAGGATGCTGCTAACAAATGGTGGTGATTATGCGGGTGACATAGTCGACTGAACTCAGCTGCGGTCCATGGGAGCAGGAGCCACCATGGGGACATTCAAGAGCTGCAGAAGTCCACAGCCGGCAGGCAGGAAGACGCAAGTTGCTTTTTTTCCCCCTCTAGTTTCTTTGTTCCCTCTTGTGCCCCCTATTGGCAGAGCCTAAGAATGTCAGGTGGCAGGCCGACCTAAAGTCAAAAGGTCCCTGCTTTAGCATCACAAAGCAATTAAAGTGGCTGAAACAAGAGATCACAGACTGGTAACAGGCACAGCCATTCATAGAAAGTTATCCTGAAAGAACTGAAGATTGATTCAAGATTACAGTTATACCGTGGTAAATGGCAAAACTGCTTTTGTAATTTAGTAGCTTACAAGGAAGCTGTATAACTCAACATTGTCTCATAGTTTTAAAAATAGAAAAAAGAATAAGAATGCAGATTGTAATGTCTGTTCATCCAGTAATACAAGAAGATACACTCTGCAACTGGATGTCAACTGCTGATTTTCATTTGAGAAATACTAATTAAGACTATCACCTCTAAAAATGAAAAATAAGTAGAGTAATTGTGATGAATACTTAAAATATGTGTGCGGTGGTGGTGGTGGTGGTGGGGGGGGGGTTATTGAGAATTTGATCCCAGGGCCTTCATACTGAGCTAGGGATTTTAAGTCAATGCCATAAATTCTGAAATTGTGTACTCAACCATAGTTCACAAATATGACCATTTCAAAGGTGCACTCCATGAAATTTCCCAAAATTTCCTCAAATAGGAGTTTTTGCAATTATTCTGTATGGTTAATTTGAGCTCCAGAATAACCTCGGGTTATTGAAATACCCTGGCTACACACACACACACGCACACACACGCACACACACACACACACACACACACACACACACACAATATGATTAGTCAAATTACATCATGAAAATTGATCCTATCACTTCTGTGGCAACTTGGCATTATGACACTGGAACAGGAACTTGCTAAGTTTCCCACACTGGGCTTGAACTTGGAATCCTCCATCCTTGGCCATCCATAGTATTGGGATTATAGGATTTCACCAACAGACCCAGAGTGGAAGAAAATCAAAAGAAGTCCAGTTCTCCATATGAGACCAAAAAAATCCAATCTCAAATGCTGATTTTAAAATACATTTAGTTTACTTCTCCTTCCCATAACCTTCTACCACCCAACACATATCAAACAACTGAAATTTCTCACTTCCATCTACAGTAAAACCTAAAAGCCTGGCTTTGGCAGCATATGGAAACATTCTGCCATGTCCTTTTGGTGAGCATTTAATTTCCATGTCCAACAGTTCGGCTGTGTGCCTCAGAAGTCTCTAGAATATGCTTTATCTTTCACACAGAAAATTCATTCCTAAAAATTAACTCAACAGAGATGATCACATGGGAATCAAATAAATCTAACTCAAAGTTGTTCTTATGAGTACTGTTTAAATAAAGTTGAACAAAAAATAAAACTAAAAGTTGAGCCAAGTTTAACTTGGTTAAAGAAACTACACCAATAACGAAACATTACACAATCAATAAACACAAATAATGGCTAGGCATATCTTTGTTAGCAACAAAAGGGATAAGTTATAACAGACAAATACTTACAAAGTATCTACATAGGCCAATGGATCAAAAATTGACAAAGTCATTATCCACAAAAATCCTCAGTTTATGTAAAATTATTACATATATTCATATGAAAAAATGCACATACAGAATGGGGAAATTTCAAAAACATTGAGTCCTTATTTTTATGCAAATTACAATTAGAATGTTTTAACTTGAAACCAGACAGTGGATAAAAAGGGTTTTTTAACCACTGAGCCATTTAACCACCAGGCCATTCCTCCAGCTCTGTTTATACTTTTTATGTAACACATTAGCATGAAATTACTTTTGCAAAAAACGATATAGATGCATTATAAAATTCTACACTTAATAATAGAAAGCAAATAGTTTTGTTATCACTAAACCTCAAGAATTATCCATTACAGCTGTGGACACAGCTCAATAGTTAAAGCACCTGCCCAGCATGTGCAAGACTTTGGTTTCTATTCCCCAGCACCACATAAAAACTAGCCAGGTGCGGTGGCACACGCTTCCTAACACTAGGGAGACTGAGGCAGGAGGCTTGCCATGATTTGGAGGGCAGCATGGGCTACATAGTGTGTTCAGGACCAGCCTGGAGTATAAATATAGAGTGTGACCCTACCCCAAGAGACAGAAAGAGTGGGTGGGAGAGAAAAAGACAGGAAAGATAGAGGAGAGAGAGAGAGAGAGAGAGAGAGAGAGAGAGAGAATTATCAACTAAAGTGATTTTCTTTCACAATTAGTTCATTTCTCAGTTTGTGTAATTCTTGGGGAATTTACACCTCTTCCGTGTGATGGCTTTGTATCTTTTGTCTCTCCCTAAAAGGTCACAGGTATCTTCGAGGACAGTGAAACCATAGGAACTTATAACATTTTACATAGAGCTTGGGTCTAGTGTTTGCTTTATAAATGCTGTGTTGCATTCTTAATTTCACTCCTGTCAAATTATACTTTGTATTAGTCAATTAGTCAGGATAACTGCTTTGTCCCTGGAACTTATAAGTTATCTCACACTAATAACAAAGCATGTTAAGAAGCAACCTTAGCATTCTATGTTTTGTAATATATAACTTAATTAATCTAGGCACAGCTGGCTGCACTGAGGAGAGACACTTGTCCCAACTACAGCCGTTCCAAAGCAGGGCTAGGGAACAATCTGGAATGAGAATTTGATCAATTGGCTATTCATGAGGGAAAAAAATGAAGAATGATGACTAATTCTATGTGATCACCCTCATCTTTGCCCATAATAGTGAAAGGTCTAGTATTGGAAAGAATGAAGGGAAGTTGTCACTTCCACTCACCAGAGGAGGGAACGTGGAGTGATTAGGAGAATTTAGCATCCTCTATCAACAGTTACACCTGCTTACCTTTTGACCTTGCTATTCCACATCAGATGTTCTGACAACACATTCATGTGTACACAGAGATGGTAGAAAGAGGTCATTGTGATGTTCACAGCAGAATTGCATGAAATATCCCCATCATTAGAAAAGAAGACCTTGCCTATTAAGTATAAGGCCCTGGGTTCAATTCCCCAGCATCACACAAGCTGGGCATGGTGGTGCACACCTATAATCCCAGCTACACGGGAGACTGAGGCAGGTGCATTGTCCTGAGTTCAAAGCCGGCCTGGGCTACAAATGGAGTTGAGGATTAGTCTGGACTTCAGACAAAAACTCTGCTTTGAAAAAGGAAAAAAAAAAAAAACAAATAAAGAATTTCAAAATTAAGAGACAAAAATTAAACTCTCTTCTTTCCTTGTACTAGTCTGACTCTGTGAACTAATCTCTTCTCTTACTCTGTTCCTTAACCTATTTCAAAGTCATGAACATTTGTGGGGGACTCCTTCCAGCAGGGACCCTCAGAACAGCTAAGGAGGGGTCGGACGACAGAGTGGCCCACTCTGGGAACTGGTTTCAGTGAGCGCAGTCTGGTTTATTTAGGAAGCACAGGGCTTAAATAAACTAGGATAATGCAGAAGTTACCTCAGGCCAATTAGCAAGGCCTTAACTAGCAGGGTCGCCCAGGAGGAGGGAGGGAGTGGAGGAAGGAGGGCGGGGCTTGCCAACCAGCAGTTCGTCATCACCGGACACAGTGGCCAGAGGTTGTGCTTCTTGAACGCAGTCTAGCGTGAGCTAGCGGTGAAGTGTGCGTCTACCTGGTTGTCCCGGACTGGTGCTAGATGGACTTCAACCCAACCTGAATCCCCTACGGACAATTACACATGCTTAATCCTCTGTTTGCATTAGTTTTTCTCCTAAATCTTTATGATTGGATTATTGTCTCAAGGGTTCTTGTTTACTCTGACTGTAATAGTCTGTACATTTTATCCACATTCACTTTATATGTATTACTGCCACCTACCATTATATAAAATATTGGGCTACATATTCATTTCCTTAACTACAACTAAAATGTCTATGGGTAAGAAATTTATGCAGTGGTTATTAGGAAATCTTCAATTCTTAGAATGATGACTTATAAAGAAGTTTATGCTATTAATTCATTAATTATTTTGGAATATGTGGTAGGACTTTGTTTTTAACAAGAGTTATAGCTGGGGTACAGCTGATTCTTATGAGGTGAGAAGCTAGGGATTCAATCCTTAGCAATAGAAAGAGAAAGAAAGAAAGAGAAAAAGAGAAAGAGAAAAGAAAGGAAGGAAGGAGGGAAGGAAGGAAGGAAGGAAGGAAGGAAGGAAGGAAGGAAGGGAGGGAGGGAGAAAACAAGAGAGGGAGGAAAGAAGGGAGGGAGAAAGAAAATCTTCATTACCCTGAGTTGCCAAAAATACAAATGATAGGTCACATTTGTGTTACAAATACTGATGTACGTATATGTGTGCATTTACATACAGATAATTGTAATTGATACACAAGTACATGTAAATACTTAAGCAAAGAATTAAAATTTTGCAGAAATCTTGTTACCCCTACCAGGACATGTGTCTCTGAGGATCAAGGAAAAGGACATTTGCATTTCACTCCGTATGCTTGTCTATTTATTTACTGCTGTGATGAGAATAGGTTTAGGTACTTTACTTGGAAGAAAAGTTTAAAGGAAAAAAATAACAACAATGTAGCAATCTTGTAACAGACAATATTCTGAGCACTGTAGCTGTATTAACTCATTTAATCATTTTGACAAACCCAGGGGACATTTCTTACTTATTATTATTATTATTAATGTCACCATCCCCATTTCCATTAGAGAAGACACTACTACCCTAATAGATGAATGAAGTTAACTTAAAATGAAACAACTTCTACGTAGCAGAATCATAAAGAAATAAGGAGGAAAAGAAGGAGAAAGGAAGGATGAAGGAAATGAAAGCTTCTTTTATCAACCGGCATACAGAAGACTAAATCTGGCAGTGAAACCTGAGGAAAGTTGTCAGGGTTTGCTATGCACAGCTGCGGGTTATTGAAAAGAGGGTGAAGGGGAAAAGAGACTTTCACCTGGGGTTCTGGGGTGCCGGGCTTCCGAGATTCCTTGGCCCAATGGTCCAGCTTTTTTTTCAACTCCTACCTATACATCCTGACAAAAACATTGCGGCAGAATGATCCAAGTGAGGTTCTGACCTTTGCCTAAACACTTAAACTCTAGGAATGAAGTGGGAACACTTTACCTAAAAAGCACTGTACAAAGTGAATTAACTAGGAAGGGAAGGCAGAGCTTTTCTACAGAGGAGTCACAACGCCCAACACTCACAAAGGAAAATAGGTTTAGTTTGCCTCAAGGTCACAAAGGTCGCTGTCCATGGTCTGCTGGCTCTGAGGCAGAACACTCAAGGCAGAAGGCGTGGCAGAGCAAGGCAGCTAGGAAGTAGACAGGGGATGGAGAAAGAGATGAAGAGAGGACACAGTGCGTATGCCCAAGGTCCTGCCTCCTCGGCCTGCACAGACACGCATGCAAAGGCATGTTTTGCTTGCATTCTAGGCATTTCTTAAACAAAGTCGACACGTTAAGATTAACGGTCACAAATATTATATAAGAAAATATGCTCTTGACATCTAGACATAATGTTATATGTTAGAAAATATCACTTCATATCCAACTCTATTAAAGGGGAGAAATAATCAAACTAAAATCAATTTTGATTAGCAAAGCATGAACATTTTGCAGATTTTCCAGGGTTTCCAGGTGGTCATCAAAGCAAGGTAAATGTTTGTGAGTGGGTGGTTTTAATTAGGCTTTAATTCTTTCTTTCTTTCTTTCTTTCTTTCTTTCTTCCTTCCTTCCTTCCTTCTTTACTTCTTTATGCTTCCTTGATTGATCATTGTCCCTTTTAATTTCATGGTTAGGTACAATTTAGTTGACTGAATTTAAGTTAAATTAGATTTTAAAAGACACAAAAGTTCAGTAAGAATAGTATGAATCAGATGTAAGAACAGATGTGCCTATGGACAGGAAGAATGGCCCAGTGGTTAAAGTGCTTGCCTAGCAAGCACAAGACCCTGAGTTTGATTCCCCAGCATCACAGAAACCAGTCCTGGTGGCACATGCCTGTAATCCCAGCATTCAGGAGGCTGAGGCAGGAGGATTGCCTTCCATTTTCAGTTTAAGGCCAGCCTGGGCTACAAAGCAAAACCCTATCTCATTAAAAAAAAAGAAGAAAGGAATGGATGTACCTAATGTTAAATTAAAACACATAATCCTCTGAATTTTTCTGTCAACACTTCAGAGCCTGTGACAGATTCCATTATGCACAAAAGTTTATTTTCTTTAGAGTTTCTCCATGTAAAGAAGGAAAGATTATGGGTAAGAATTTCAGATTTACATGGCACTAGATTTTTTATTTTTTTCTCAATTGAAATAATTGATCACTTATTTCTTCAAAGCAAATACTGAATTATACCTATGATCCTCCTATCAACTTAAAGGTTTAATTTGAGATACAGTGAAATTAATCATGTAGCCTTCCTAATATAAATGATCTTGAAAAATGCTCATCTTGTGCAACTGTGGATCATAAATATTAGTTTATGATCAATTTCAAGACTGACGTGTGTTTTTTTTTTCTGCTCAGAGAATGAGGTTTATAAGATGTGATGAAGGATAAAATCTCAGCTATATGGTTACAGTCACCCATAAGGTGAAGCTTGGCTTTCAAAATTCAAAGTGTCTACAAAGCAGAAACTGCCCCTTTACAAAAGTAAACTGAAAGAAATAAAAATAAAGTGTCATATCTCATTTGTAGATTTTGTTCCTTCTTTTGAAAAAGACTGAAAGGGTAGGTCATGCTGTTCTATTAAAGCATATTTCCTTTTACACTTAGGCAAAGATATGATTTAAGAGTGTGCTCATCACGATGGTCTTGGCTTTTATGCTGGGAGCTATTGAAATATGAATATAGCGCTAATTCCTTACAACTACTAGACTGTAAATCAAACATGCCACTTAGTAAATGACCCTTATTCTTCGTTTCTTTTTCTTACTAAAGACGACTAGCTGTTTGTGGAAACTACAAGAAAACAAAATTTTGTGGAAAATGCTTTAACCTGTCATTCCCCCAAGGCAATTTGCACCACTTGAAACTCTGTCTCTGTAATGAAGCAAACAACTAGTCAAAAGGTGACAATTTTAGCCAAATATTTTTGTGGCATTTATAGCTTTATTCCTTTTTAAAAGAGGCTAACTACTGGATTTTTTTTTCTGTAGTGATAGTCCCCAGTTGTTTTAATGATACATAATTAGATGCACAAATTCACTAAGAAATACAACAGCCTAACTGATAAACTGTAATAATAATTATTCTTTTTGAGAGAAAGTAAATTTAGTAGTAACATGAAAGAATTATTCAGCTCGACCACAATGAGAAGTCTTGTTTGTTGAATATTTACGAGGTATTGACCACTGATCAGAATTTACCACTTCCGGTCATCGCGCCCATTGACCTCACAAATATCTAATCGTTGCCATTTGCCAAGATTGGTTCCAGATAGGTAGAGAGGAAGCCAAGTTTCCGTGCATCAAAGAGGAATGTTACCCACGGGGAGGAACATAAAAAGAGAGCAGAAACTACTGGGAAACACGGACTCTAAGGAGTTTTTTAAATGAAACTTGAAATGACACCTTGAATGTATGAAAGGGAGATAATCAATAGCGGGACTTGGGGCAGTAGAAAGAGGGAAAGGGTTTCAAGAAAACATTTCCTGTCTGCTTTCTCGATTCCATCAACCCCATCAAGGACATCATCCTTGGGGATTCCACAAGCCCCTCAGACTGACCGGTTCACCTCTCCCTCCCTACCGGTAGCATTGACAAACCAAAAGTTATAAAATTATGCTTTGATGTTAAATCACGTTTCCTCCTTATCTTTTCATTCTATCACCAATGTATGTCTATTATGCTGTTTCAGTTTTAAATAAATTGTGATTATTTTTTTACATTAAAAAAAAAACTTCAAAATCTTTTCCTGGATATCTAAGATCTAAGGATCCACATCCAGGTGCTACGGTTTGAGTGAACCTTCTCTAATTCTCAGTACTGAAATCTTGGTCCTCAAGGTGGCAGCGTTAAGAGGTAGTGGAACTTTTGAAATATATGGCCTAGACTTGCTGCCTTCCCGAGAAATTAATGGAGTTCTCACAGACCCTGGTGATTTCCCAAGAGAATATTTTGTCATGGAAAATGTAAACATGGTCCCATAGTCCCTTTGGCTGCCTTATCCGGTGAGCTCTCCCTCTCTCACATGCCCATCATATAATGCCATCCATCATGTAGCAACATATCCAGAAGTCCCTCACCAGAGCCAAGCAGAAGCTAGAGCCATGCACTTGGCCCTCCAGAACTTCAAGATAAATAAACTGTTTCCTAACAAATATCTCAGTTTGGGGTATTTTTGTTATTGTAACAGGAAAAAAATGACTAAAATACATGATTAGGCACCCAGTGATACTAATTCTGACTAAACGATGATTTGAAAAAATAGATATTGACACAAAGGTATAAAGAATTGAGAAGTTGGGACAACAGAGTGACTAACAAGAGCAGAAGCTAATGACAACTCTCCTGAGACAATCCAAAGGGATCGCAGCGTTCTGAATCATATTTAAAATCTAACACTCTAGGGGAGAAGAAAATTTGTTGCCAATTCCTGTGGTGTAAATATCACCCCACGGCAGCTCAACGCTGAATGCAGAGTTGTGCAGAGATAGACAGATTGAACTGTTTTGAGCAGGCCTAGAAGAAATTCAGCGCTGAGCCTGTCAAGCGGAATTTGGAAACATGCCACGAAGGCCCAATTTCCAAAGATGCTGCCTAAGTAGAGCAGGTGTGAGGATCAGTTCATTATTCCCACTCATTCTCTCTCTTTCCATTCTCCCTTCCATGACTTTCCTAGACCAAACCTGGTCTAAATCCTACAGAGCCTAGGAAATGCAGTGTGAAGCTTTGAATCCCCAGAGACACAGATTTAGAGGGGGACAGAAAAGAAATGCAAGAGCTGATGAGTGGAGGTGTGGAAGTCACATCTGCGCCTCCTGGAACACTTCTTCCATTACAGCTCAACCGTCAGCTCTGGGAGGGCAGGAGCAACGACAGAGCCTGCAGTCAGGTGTTCGTTAAGCATCAATGAATATTTTATAGAATCAGTGAATGATTTATTAGCAAATATAATGTCAGCATTTAATAATCAGAAAATCTGTACTGCTTTGTGTATACATGACTTCCTACACATCACCAGATTTATTGATATAGTAGAGCTATGACCTGACAAAACAGCATATAAATGTATTATGCAGCTTGACTTTTTAAAATAATTCCAAATTGTGCATTAGCCCTTTGATCTCATCCTATGAAGTGTGTTGGAAAACTGATATCTTTTATTCTTATAACTTAAATACCTCCAAATTATTTGCAAACTCACTAACTTAGTATAATCTACAAATACCCTTCTCCATCTGGGCATAACCTATTCCCGTGGCAACTCTAAAGCTCTGGGTTAAAATAGTCATCTGTCTAGCTACTTCCTGCCACCTGGCAAACCGTTTTGTTTTCCACCAGTCATCTGTCTGACCCAACATCTATCTTTCTATCTTTCTTTGCCATATTCACTACAGTGTTGTACTTGAAGGAATATTCAGAGTAGCTGTTTTTCCCTGTGGATCTTATCCCAGTGGTTCCTCTTATTTATGTGACTGCCTTTGTTCAGAACATTTTTACATTGGCTTGTAAATCTTTCCAATGATGAGTAAAATCATTAGTCAAGGTGATAAGCAAGATTTAGCCAGTAATACACTACTGCTGTAGGGAAGGATCCAATACAAATTAAGGACAGCTTCAATTTGCAAAGAGTTGACATTTTAAGGAGGGGACATTAAAAACTGGGGAAGGAATGATCTGGGAATCAGTAGTCAGGGAAGTAAAAAACTACTAAAGGCAAGGGTCTTAGTTACTTATTCTTTGCTGGGGAAAAAAAATACCTGACATCCACATTTTAAGGGAGAGAAGATTGATTTTAGCTGACAGTTTCAGAAGGTCTCACATAGTTCATCCAAGAGCAGCTGGCAACAATGCAAGCACATAGCCAAGGCTGGAGAGTTGTTTAAGGCAGTGCAGACAGAAAGCCAAATGAAGCAGGATCTCAGAATCTAGTCAATTTCTGCAGACACAGGCAAAGGCCAGACCTTTTCCAAGAAGAAGCTATAACAATGTTTCTTCTTTCTTCCTTTACCTAATTCAAGCTGTCCCCAACCCCCAGGATGCCCCTCCATCAGTTCCTAGCCCACAAATAAATAACGCACACCCAAAAGCTTTGCCCTGTTCAATTCCCAATCTCAACAAGTTCACACAGCTCTTTCAGTTCAAGCCCCACGCATATTCCCCTTCCAGTCAGGACCACTTCCTGACATCACATGGTTCCAAATACATGAAGCTTTTATGGGGACACTCTAGATCCAACCACAGAAGCAAGAGAGAGGGCTCCTCTATATGAAACCCATCCGTGTATGTTAACTAGCATTTATGAAAGTTAGGCTCCTGCCTTTTTACAGAGGACCCTATGGGCCTGAACAAAGAGTGAATTATTTTGTTAGGCTTCAGAAGCTAGAGTCATCCTAGGATATAGACTTAAGCTTAGAAATTATTCTCAAATTTTATTCAAGTCTTTGTGAGTCAGGGTGGAGGTAGAGTCAAAATTCTAAGAAGGCTGGTTCATGTTCAGCCAAGAAGGAAGGGAAGACGGACTGTGAGTCAGAAGCCACAGCAACTCAGAGCTCCTTCTCATCAGAGATCCTTGATATTAGAAAATTAACAAAAAGCTGTGCCCTCTCCCACTTACCTAGGAGCTGCCTAGGAGCAGGGTCTACTTTAGAATCACTCCCTGTGTGGATTTAGCCTAGGAGCAGGGTCTATTTTAGCCATGCTCCACATTCACTAGTATCCAAAAGTGGACCAGGTAATGAGGAAGACCTTATTCACATTCAAACAGTAAAGCAATACCGATTGTTTTCAGAGAATTTAAACCATTTGCTTATTATTACCATGTGCTGAGGACAATGTCAGCTATTCAAATACTCCTCCTCTCTCTAATCCTTTAATGATCTGAATCCTACGTAATTTCTCTAACTATTGGTAAGTTTTCAGAATAAAGAACAAAGTTTTCATTAGCATATTTTTATCACTCATCTTTTCTCAAATACTGTAACTTTCTAGAGAAGCGAATCTGGAGAAACCCAACATCTTTTTTAGTCTTAAACACCTGCGGACCCACTTCCTCCACTTCCTACTCTTATTTCAAAATAGCTTTTAACGGCTCAGAAAGCACTGAGGCTCACTTTGGATCACGTGTGAAGCTTTTCCTCTTTCACTTAAACAGTAGGTTCAGAATATACAACGAAGTAGAGCGAGTGTGGACACAAAGCAGCAGCACTTAACTACTTCCATTCTGTCCTCTTCCGTGAATGTGGAGAATAGAGAAAGACGAAAGCCTGAGGCACGATGCATGATATTTTTGTTTGCTGAGTACAAAAGGGAGCTCATCCATATTGAATTGTGTGTTTAAAATTGAAATGTCTTATTTGAAAACTAGTAATCATGTTAAATCTCAAAAACCAAATCAAGAAAATGAAAAAATTTCATCAGTGTTACCACTAGGCGGATGCCTAAATTGAGTTTTTACAGACATTTTGGTTTTATTAAAATTCCTTAATCAAAGTTATTTATACAAGATGCAATAGAACTATTAATAGGTAATTAAAATCAAAACTGTTAAATAACAGGAAAATAGAAACAAACACAAGGGAATGCACAGCCATACTTTTACCTATTTTTGTGCTTCATTATTTTATGTTTTCAAAAAAATTAATTTTCTTATATACTGATTTTAATGAGAGAAGCTATTTTTGTCTGCATTTCTTTTCTAGCAATTTCTATTTTAAGCTATTTATTTTTGTAATGACTCTGTTAGAATAATTTTGTTATATGGAGAGGTATTGACAAATGTAAATGTTTGTGCTATCCGCACCTAGTCCAGGCACCACTTTCCAACCTGAAATCCTTTCACCATCTTTTCTCAAAACACAGCACTGACCTCCGATTTAGTCCTCTTCCCAGCTGGGGGCACTTACAATTTGTTTTCCATATTGAACTCAACTTTTGCGGAATACAGGTATAATGATATTTATCTTTTATTTAAATTCTTCCATAACTGAAGTGCTCCTTTTGGTTTGGATTTGGAATGTCCCCCAAAAGTCTCATGCATTTGGATGTCATAGATTATCCATAGAACCATGTGCTGTTAGGACATGGGGGCCTGGTCTGGAGGGCTGGTTTATGGGCGTGTGGTGGAAGACATGTATGTGGCAGACTATAGATTATTGGTGAGTGGCGGATGAGGGGTTTAAACCTGGACGGATGGAACACTGTGGCTGGATCTGGAAGGGAAAGATCACTGGCACAGGATCAGCTATTTCCTTCCTCCCTTCTGGGGATGTGGCTTCCTGTTTGCAATGCCCCCACACACCTCTGTCATGTGCTTCCACTGTTACCAGCCATGCGTGAAAGGACCGCGACCTTCTAAACTTTTTCTCCCCTAAAGTTGTGGATGTCAGGTATTGAATCACAGCCATGAAAAAGTAACTAAGACAGAGCTTTTGGAATAAAGATAAATTTCAAGGCCCTGCAAGACCAGCCTCCAGCCTCCTCTCAAGCCTTATGTCTCACTGGGTTAGCTAACACCTTATCTCCTTGATTTGTCCGTTCCTTCTCGCCACAGGGTCTTTTCAAAAAGGTTAAACCCTCTGCTGTTTTGACTAGTTATTTCTTATTCATCCCTCAGTGTTTGACACTTGTTCCTTCCAAATGTCTTCTCTGATTTTCCCAGTTAGATGAGACCCAACAATCCCAGCTTCATGTGACATCCTGTGCCTTTCCTCTGAGCACCTGTTGTCATTGCACATTAATGGTAATAGATTCTTCTGGATTAATGTTTGTTCTCCTCATAACATACTTAGCATTAGGGGAAAGAAAGAAAAAAGAAAGTAAGGAAGAAAGAAAGAAAGGAAGAAAGAAAGAAAGAAAGAAAGAAAGAAAGAAAGAAAGAAAGAAAGAAAAGAAAGAAAGAAAGAAAGACACCAAAAAGACAGAAAAGGAGGAAGGGAGGGAGAAGTTGAAAAACTAGGAGAGAACAAAGGAAATCATGAGAAAAAATGTCAAAGACCTACACAATTACACAAAATGTAAACAGCCAAATGTTTGACTGTTAAGATATGATTTACAAGCTGAATGTTTTTAGCACTCTTATTGTAAGTCTTCCATTTAGAGAAAGTCAATTTGCTCAATATTTACTTTGCATAATTTCTCACAGAAATCTCTCCTTCAATAATTACTCTCTATGTGCTCCTCACAAAGATACAGAATTCTGCAGAAAACACCAAAACAAACTAAAAGTTAAATGGCAAAAACTAAACAAAAATATGTTCGAAATTTATCACAAAGTGTCAATATCCTAAAAATTTAGAATAAAAGGACTCACGGCCCTATAGGGAAATGGACAAAGGATATGAGATAAACACAAACCATACCCAGAATCCTCAAGATGTGCTCTGCGGCTGTCAGCAGACACCCAGTCACAAGTGGGACAAGGAAGCAGGGACGGCCATCTTTTACTAAGGACCCGAGATTTACCCTCTTTTCACAGAATAACATGAATTAAAATAAAATATTCATATTATATGAATATATCAGAAGGCTAGTCTAGCTTGTCAGATGAATGTAGAGATCAAGCTCCCATAATGACTGATACTAGATAGGTATCTATGTGGTCAGATAACTGAGGACTTAGAGACCAGTTACATTAGACTAAAGAAAGGGAAAAGAAATATGACATACAGATTACTCCCAGTATAACACAGAATATATTCATACTTGCTACAGATTTTTAAAATACTAGGTGCTCGATAGGCACCATTCCTTCTTCTCCTCTGTTTGCGAATATTGCAAAGTCCCACTCACAAGCCTTCCGTTCAGCATCTCTGGCATTAGGGATCCCCAGCCACTACCAAGATGGGATCCAATTTTGCCTTTGTAAATATTAACAAACATTAACATGCATGATGTTTACATTAATATTTACCTTTCGAAGTAACAAACCTTAAGTATTAAGTTCACATGGTGCAATTTCCAGCCTGATTATTTTTGCGTTTTCTGTTACTGAGCTTTTCCCACAGTGCTCTCCTGCCTGGAAAGCCATTTTTCAACAATATATTCATTTCTCTAACTCATACGTGTAGACAAGCTAATGTTACCTTTCATCATTTTGTCAAAATTTCATTTTTGATTCTTATAAGACCCTTTCTCATCATCACTCCTATAGAATATTGCTACATAAAATGATTACATTTTTCTCTGAATTTTCTTACTCTGCTTTTCAAATATATTCGTTGACCTTAAAACGTTTGAAATAAGGCAGTTACCTTCTTCCAAAACTTTGATTATTTCTACAGGAAGCTTAATTAAAAGAGGAAGTATCTTAGAAGAAATGAGGACAAAAATTTCTGGATTTTCCACTTGGAAGTTGAAGAAATGCCTTAAGTTGTCCAACTATAATTTCATATATACATAATAAGGATAAAAATATCTGCTTTATAAATTGTAGGAATTAAATAATGTGTGTATGCATGCTCATTAATGATGGTATGTATCCACATACATAGAAATTTGCAAGTAGGTATATATATATTTGATTTTTACAATTTATGAAGCAGGTATTTTCATCCCTGATGAGTCTGGGCACATTACCACAAACATACTTTAAGCTGAAGAGCTTTGAGAAAACCACAAAATTACAAATATTACTCTCCAGTCCTCCCCTTCACTTACCCCAGTGTAACTCAGAGCATGTACATATTCAATATGAGTTATTAAAATATTAGATATTCAGTAAACATGCTTCCTTATTTTTGTCCACTGATTTGCTAATATTGAAGTCTTCCTGGTCAAAAGCCTTTAATAGTTCAGTCATTCATAAAACCTAAGATCACAAAACCTAAGAAGGATTTTCTAACTTTGCCCACAAAGCAGTTCAGAAGTCCTTCATTTGAGAAGTGGCCTCCCTGTACCCAGAAGGAAACATCCTCACCTCTGAAGACGGAAGGACAAAGAGATGAATCTGAGCAAGCCGACTTCACTAAGCTCCCCTTGTTTGTTAGCAATAGATCGTGGCTGCCTTATCCTATCGTACTTCCTAGACACTGTCCACTTCCTCACTAAACACAGCCTGCTTCTTTGGGTCTTAGCTTCTCGGTAGTCGTGTATCCCAATTTTTTTAACTTTTATTTTATTTATTTATTTATTTATTTATTTATTTATTTATTTATTGAAAAAGGCTTCTGCTCTGTAGTCCAGGCTGGTGCTGAACTCACTTTGTAGCCCAGGCTGGCACTGATCTTAGAGCAATTATCCTGCCTCAGTCTCCTGAGTGCCAGCAGATTCCTGGCTAACATGTTGTATAAAACTTAACTAAAACTCTCTCTCGCTCCTCTCTTCCTCTCTCTCATCTTTCTCTCTCATCTCTCTCTTTCTGTGTCTCTCTCTTCTCTCTCTGTCCTCTCTTTTTAAAGAATTCCCTTTATTTTCTTTTTCTTTCTTTCTTTCTTTTTCTCTGCAGTGTAAGGATTGAGCCTAGGGTCTTGCGCTGGGTAGGCAAACACTCTGCTGCTGAAGGAGAGCCCCACCCTATGGTCTTTTGTTAATGTATCATGTCATAAGAGACTTCATCTGTGAATCCACCAATGAACATGTGTACACTTAAATGTTTTTACAATATTCCACCATTTAATTTTCACTCACCACTTAATATACCTATGGCTTCACTTCCACTGTTTTTCAAGCTTCTGCGGGGTTCAAATGTCAAAATAAGAAGTTCTTCAAAACTACTATAAAAATAGGATCTGAACACAGTAAGAGCCTGTAGCAATTGGCCGTAACGAACTGCACTGGCCTTTCTCCAGCCCCAAGCCTTCTCCCTTTGAACCACCACTGAAGACAGCCAGAATAGTTCAAAGTGCGTTGCGGAGCAGGAGCTGTATTTGTCAGTCTCTCCCAGGACCCCAGAAAGGTCAGACTCCACAGGGGCAGAGTCCTCCCTGCAGACACCGATAAACCTTTGAAAACTGCAATAGTTAATTTTTCAACTTGCTTTGCCATTTCATGTTTCATTCCAAGTTTCCATTTTATTATGCAATTTAGATTTCTTTTTCCTTTTCAAAGAAAAGAGATCCCCCTAGTGGTTTAAGTCAGTTTCTGTTTTTCAGCAACCAAATGTGGACACGAACCCTTTCAATTTCTGAGAGCAGTGAGAGTTGAGGAGCTGAGAGGAGGAAGAGGTGAGCTGCAACAATGTAACCTGTGCAAAGAAGATCAATGTGATGATGTTTATACAACAATTTCCTACGCTGGCAGCAATCAAGGATTTTATGAACCTTCAGAGACGTGTTAGATCCTTGATGTTGATTTATCGGGATCTTTTTGATTATCATTTATGATTTATTACCATTTTCTCATTCCTGTTAGTTCGGCTCCTCTCTCTCCTGCTGTATTGCTTCTGGAGGAAGCAAATCTCTCTCGTGTACGTTCCAAATGCAGATAGCTCGTAGAGAATTCTGAATGAAAGTAGTTGGAATGAAAAGACTTATTACCTTTACATTTGCATTAAAGAAAGAATTGATGAAACACATTTGCATTTCTAGCTTTGTGGCTTTGACTTCACTAGATCCAGACAGAGAGTCATGGGGTCATTTTCCCTCTCTTTCATTCTAATGAGCCAGCTGGAAGATCAACACTGTGCACAGTCAAAACCAATTAAAAGAGAAGCGCTACCAACCTGAAATTATCCACATTTTAAAAAAATGATGCCTAAGATTTAATTGGATCAATGAAAGATGCCTGTATTCCAATAACAACGTAACCAATTATTCCACTGCAGACATTTTGCCAAAATAGCTAATATGTTTCCCTTTTAGAGGTTGGTTGGTTAAGCCTGAGCACATGCTTCTGCTCAGTCATGGTCAAACGGGAAGTCATAAAAATGGATGACAGCCTGTAATCCTGGGACAAGTTTCTGAAGGCATCCTGGCAAATAAAAAAGAGAAATCTCCCATGTTCAAGGGGCTTTTGTACAATGGCAGAGCCACTGCAGGTGTTCCAAAGAGAAAAGGACTGAACAACGTTGAGGCAAATTGTCACTTTTCTAAAAAAGACCTGCCTTAGTCACAAAGCATTGTTCAGACGACGTGGCAATAAATCACGGTCATGAGTTAATGCATTGAAACATACAAGGTTCTCGGACGCGAGTAACCAACAACAATGATGTTCTTTGCTTTCCTTTAAACTTCTGGTCCCTGGGAAACCAAAAGAACAAAATGTTCCCATGTCACAATACATTATGTGTCTCAGATGCCCCCCCCCCCCCCCCCCCGGTGGGTTGAGGCTGAGTGAATAAAAACGCAGTCATTAAGTGAAAGAGGAAAAATCACAAAGCAAATAAGACAAGTCATGAACAAGTTCATCTGTGAAGGTACAAAAAAGAGTCACCACGGAACATACGTCTTTACCATGTAAATAAGTTATTTTGAGCTAAAACCCACTGAAATCCAGCAGAAGCAGAGAAAGCTCTAAAACAAAGCGCAAGTTTTCCTTTTGTAAAGGATATTTTCTTTCACAAAGGAAAGCGAAGCCTTGACTTGGCTTCCCGTTTGTGATGTCCTGGGAAGCTGCCTCCACCTCTGCCTCTGCCGTGTACTTTCAGCTGCTGCCCGACACCCCTGAATGGACTGTGACCTTCTGAAACTGTGAGTTAAAATAAACCTTCCCTCCTCTAAATTTGTGGGTGTTGGGTTTTGACTCACAGCAACAACAAAAAACCCAACGAAGATATTTACCGTATTTTTTCTGATCACCTACCTGTAACTTACGTCCTTACCCAAAAAGCACAAAACCCTTTTTTGCAGCTTAAGATGATACATCACCCTAAGTTCTAACTACTCGCTTCAGGTACTCACCTCTGAGCCTTTCTGTGTGAGTGACATGCACATCCTGATGAGCTTCTGTTTGGTTTTCCTCCTGTGTTTTAGTTACATTATTTGAGAGTGAATATGAAGCAGCAAAGACTACTACCTGATGATTTCCTTCATTACTGTTTTATATTTTAGCTATATCATCAATTTGTCTGACAAGCTGGTCTCATAATTAAAGTTTCTTTTTGTAGAATTACAACTAGCATGTTTGATTTGCCTCTATTATTTAAGTAATAACATAAAAACCTCATAACACAATTTTTAATACTATCAGAGTCTTCAGGTCCAGATGGACAAACAAAATTCCTCAGGAAGTTACTATTTAATGGGTCTAAAAGTTCCTTTCTGCTCTACGAGAACAAGTAAAATGCTGTGAGGTCACTTATTTTGGTATCATTTATTTCCTTAACAAAAACTTTTGAGTGCTTTTCGTAGTTTCATATTAGCTTAGCTAAGGTAGAACCACATATTTTAGAATTCTCTTTGATGTATAAATCCTTAGTGCGCACCTCTGGAATATTTGCAAAAGATCAAAGGGCTAGCATTGAAATAACAGCCTCCTTAAACAAAAACAGACATACAAAAACCTTGGAAGACATTTTTGAGTTCACTGAGTTGTACTCACAAGCAACTCACGCATGTGGTGCCCACGCACAGCTGGCTGATGACGCTACACCTTGATAACGCTACACGAATCCCAGGCTCAAGTTCAAGTCCTCTTGCTTCCATGAGCTACCCATTCAGGGTCTTCAACTCTTGAGTCAAGTAAGTATTTGATTCCATAACAAAAGGCTCACTGTTCTTTAAAAGTTATCTGAAATAAAGAGATTAGAGATCAGGAGGCCTGAGTGGTTCCTAGGCCACCCACGGCGGGTTCCGCTCACTCTCGTACTTCCAGATTCCATTTCCTCTTCAACACTTTCACTCTGTCTTTACTTCCTGGGCAACTGGCTTCCAAATCAGTGGCAAAGGCGGTCGACTGTGGTAGACCTTTTAAGCAGCTCTAAAAAATACAGTCAAATCTCTATAATAAATCCCTTATTGTAAACAGAAAAAAGAAGCCAGTTTCTCTGTAGTCTTACATTTAATAGAGAACACACTTCTGTAACCAGATGTGTAAGAGATTTTTCCCCACATACCAGGTAGCTCTTCAGTAGGCACCATCAGGGTATCTTCTAATTCAATAGAATTGTTTACTCCTGAAGAGTGTCAGATCCTGGAGGTTGAAGACTCAGACCTGTAAGAGTGCCCCCACTTTAAATGCCAATCACAAGTTCCAGGTTGTGACCTGTGATTTTTATCATTCAGCTATAAATTGAAATCCCAGAACCCTTCTTGAGTTCAATAGTTTTCTAGGATAGCCCATAAAACTCAGAGAAATGTTTTACTTACATGGATGAGTTTATTATAAAGATATATATGAATAGCTACATAAAGAGTTGGATAGGGCAAAGTAAAGAGTGTGGAGTGACAAATAGCTTTCAGGACCTCTCTGGGCACACTTGTTTAATAATCTGTACGTTTCTTAAATCTTGTTGTTAAATAGTTTTATAATGACTGTAAAAATAGCATTATGAAACTGAGACTTTTGTGAACGTGGAAGAGTACTCTGAAACACAATTCGCAGTCACTAACTTATCTTTAGCAGACATGCTCCAGAAATGTCCAGAAGATCAGACAAGAGAAAACCTGGAAAGGGAAGAATTTAAGGAGGAAACTCTATCTAAGCTGAGACCTAAAGAAGAAAAGGAAGTTAAGGATACAAAGGTAAACGGAAGAGGAGTGCATTCTAATAAAGCGGGAAGACATGATAAGAAAAGACACCCACTATGTTCGAGACACAGTCGTGTTTTTGTACAATACAAAAGCGGTTGGAGTTCGGCAGCAAAGTCAGCAGAACTAAGAAAGGAGCAAAGTGAAGCAGGAGCCAGGGACAAAGGTGCTTCTTAAGGAGTCTGGCCTTAGTTGACAGAGAGCACAGGCTATTAAAAGTTTTAATTATAGAAGTGGTACAATTTGACTTATATCTTCAAACGAATTCAAAGAGATTAGACCAAGAGAGCAGACTTCCAGCTAACTCTTTGCCCAACAACAAAAGTATATTGTTTTAAAGACTCAATAGGAATAGCCTTGGAAAACAAAAAGAAGGCTTATATCTCTGAATACTTGTGTACCTTGGGAGGTGGGACCCAAACGGAAGGGGCAGATGCTTGGGCTTGACCTGGCGATGTGTGCAGGTTCCACTCTTCCTCCCAGACTTGACTCAGTTCTGTCATGAGGTAACGATCTCTGTCTCTAGGTCCTGCTCCAGCCCAGTTCTACCATTTCCAGCCGTCCACCTGTGAACAGATTGTGACCTTCTGAAACAATAAGCTACAATAAATCTTTCCTCCCTAAAGTTGTGAATGTTGGGTATAAGTCTCCATGACAATAAGGTATCTACAACAGCTCATAAATGTAGATATTGATCAGCAATGGCTCATAAAATCACAAAAGTAAACCCAAAAGATATTATGTACTACTAATGGAACATTATGATACTTTGAATTAATTTTGTCCAAAAACTTCAACCAGAATCTAATCAACTATCTAATCAAATCCCAACCAATTATTAATATAGGAAACTTCGAGTTAAACAGATTAAAGTCAGCAAAACTGACAGGAAGAACGCCTCATATTTCTTATATTATCAACATGAAGAAGGAAAGTGAGAAAAACTTAGAAAAAAATGTGAGATACCCTACGAATCATGATGTGAGGATCTTTTATTTATGTCCTAATTCAAAGACATAACGTGTATGACCATTTAAAGCATGACGTCAACTCAAAGGGATTAGGGAACATCAGCTAATAAAAAGGGCAGAGCTTTGGGTGTGAATTATTGATATATGGGCCAGAAGGTGCAGGAAGAAATTCCACCCTGAACATGAGTACCTCAGTCCATACAGTGACAACTTGAATCGGAAAAAAAAAAGGAAGTAAGTATAAAGATTGTTGTAGTTTCTTTTTCTTGGAGAGTTCTGGCCTCCACCATTGCCACTAAATATTGATTCTTAGCTGACTCCCTCTTGCCTTCACATTGCACATCTGCAATGCAACAGATTCAAATCATTTTTGGATGTCAATCCATGGCACAGACTTACACTAGCTGTTCTACAGGGACCATCCAGACCTTCTTCCCTCCCAGACTTTTGCTCGCCTTTCTTCATGTCTGAGCAACTCCTGGACCCTCCAGCTCTTGCCCACGCAGGCTGCCATTTTGGACTCTCTTTTCAAACTCAGTAAGCTGTTCTAACAAATCTCCATAAGTATGGTTTCTATCCATTCTGTTTCCTAACTAATACAAGGTGAAAACATTAATTTTGCTATTTATGCTATGATTGCATGTCTAAAACCTGACTAAATACCTGATTACTAGATACTTTGAGCCTGAGATACGTGAGGAGAGGGGAAAGCTACATATATTTCTTTCAAAACTCTTATTCAAACAGATGTCTGGACAAAGAATATAAACGTGCACTTTGGAATCATTGACAAATATTTGCTCAACATATAGGAGTAGATGAAATACAAAGATGTTTGTAGAGTTGTGGATTTTTACCTTCAACCTTGTTGAGATTAGAGGCCAAACAATTCTGTGCTGTGTATTGTAGGACATTTAAGTACAACCATAATCCCTATGCAACCAAATACCAGTAGTATTCCTCTGAGCAATACTCATAATTCAAAAGTGTGCAGACTTTGCCCGGTGTTTCTAGGGATAAGAGACAAATTACCCCCAGGTAAAAGCCCTGATGTAGAATAAAATGATAAGGAGATGGGAAAGTAGGCCTCAAGGAATCGCACCAACTGGTGAGTCAGCAACAAGTTTTATCATTGCCTCTGACCTTCTCTTTAGGCCTTAGTTTTCTATCTGTAAAATAAAAGAGATATCGTCTGGTACACAAAGTATGTATAACAATTATTAAATATCAAAAATAGTTTTAAAGTGATAACATATTCAAAGTGTTTCCTTTTATAAGTGCCCATTCTATTGATTTGCTAAAATTTGGATTTTAAATGTCTTTATTGTAGTTTGGATCTGCAATATCTCCTAAAAACCTCATGTATTTGAATGTGATGGATTGTCTATCGAACCATGTGCTGTTAGAAGTTGAGAGCATGGTCAAGAGAGGTGGATTACGGGTATATGATAAATTATATGAAGACAGACATGTTATAGATTATAGGCATTTGGTGAACTAAGGGTCTTAAATCTGGAAGGGCAGAACACTGAGGCTGGACATATAAGGGGCGGATAACTGAGACAGAAACTGGAAGGGTAAGTGCTACTACCTCCCTTCTTGCTGGACTCGGCTTCCTGTCTGTAATACTGTGAGGAGCTGCCTCCACTTCCCCCTCCACCATGTGCTTCCACTTTTGCCAGCTGCCCATGAATGGACTGACTTTCTGAAACTGTGAACTAAAATTTTCCTCCCCTAATGTGTGCAAGTCAGGTATTTTTCACAGTAATCAAAACGTAACTGAGACAGTCTCCCTTGAGTAGCTTATGCGCTCAATGTTCCATCCCCCGCATGGCACTCCTAAGAGGCAGCAGAACACTGAAGTGCTGGGAGCCAGCAGGAGACCTTGTAGCCATGGGGCGGCGGGGGGGGGGGGTGCCTTTGAAGCGGATGGTGAGACCCCAGCTCTGTTCTTTTCATTATTTTCCCACTTTGAAGTGAATGTTTTTGCCACGTGTTGCTGCCACAATGTGCTGTTTAACCACAGTCCCCAAAATAATAGGGCCAACTGACCATGGACTGAAGCCTCCAACACCATGAACCAAAAGAAATCTTTTTCCTTATATGTTTTTTTATCTCAGGTATTTGTTGCAGTAAGAGAAAGCTGACTAATATCACTTCCTTCCACATATCTTCTCCTTCAGAATACTTTGTCTAATTTAGCTCCACAAACCTCCAGAACAAGGTCTCATTCTCTTCTGTCTTTAAAAAGCTGGATCTTTGGCTTTGTAGTTTTGCCCACAAAGCTGGATTTTTGCCTTTTTGGGGATACTAAATGATTCCCTCAGTTTAACTCCTACCTTAGACCTCTACATAAAAGTACTTTGCATAAGATAAGCGAGTAAACAATCTGAAACAAAATAAGATGTTGTTTGTCCCGGAGTTCAAGATCAAAGAAGCCAAAATTGAATTCTCTCTATTTGATTAAGAAACAGCATGACCTCAATGGAACTTTTTAGATGAAAAGCTAGAAAAAAGTGTGTATTTTACCAGAAACAATTTACTGTACCATAAAAGAATCTCCATCTCTCATTTAGCATTGGAAAAGAACCCAGAACTTCATGCTTTACCTCTATTTATGACACGAGTTTCTTCTGGCAGTCATTAACTCATTTATTAACAGATAAATTGAAATATAACTCTCATATTATGTAATTCAACAACTCAATACATACAATGCAAGGATTTTCGTATATTGAAGGTTTTGTCCAATCGTCACCATAGTTTATTTTAGAATGTGTTCTTCATCAATAAAGAACCCTTATACTTTCTAGCCATCAACTCCTTACCTCTTTATTTCCTAGCCCATATCAAACATTTATCTATTTCTGTCCCTGAATAGCAAACCATTCTGAGTACTTCTTACAATGAGATTTATGCAATATGTAGTTTTTGCATCTGGCCTTTGCACTTGTGAGATTATGAAAACCACAATGTTCTCAAGGTTCATCTGTATTGTAGCGTATGTCGGAATTTCATTTCTTTTTAAGGTCAAATAACATTCTATTGTGTAGATGTACTACACTATATATGTTCATTCATCAGCTGATGGGCATTTGAATTGTATCCGTCCTTTTATAAAATAGCAAATGAAGTTGCCGAAACCATTCATGTGCAGCTTTCGTTTGCACACAGATTTCAGTCCTTTTGAGTATATACCTAGAAGTAGAATAATTTGGTTAACATGATATTTAGTTTGTGAAGAACCACCAAACTGTTTTCTGTACTATACAGCTACCTGATCAAGAAAATAATTTTAAAATGTAAGGTAACAATTATCAGTAGTCCAAAAACTGGGCACTTCCACTTAATACGGTTAAGTACTGCCACAGAGTACATCTATTGACAGAATGCGCCCCCTCCTCCAGCCAAATGCCCAAGTACTAACGGCTTTGTCCTAGGCCTGGGGCACAATGAAAGATGATAGGACAGCTAAGATGTGGGCCTAGTGGGCGATTTTAGGTCATTCAGAGTGTACCCTAGAAGGAGAGAGATTGTAGGACATCAGTCTGTTCCTTCTCTTTTGGTTCCTGGCCAAACAGTAAGCCCTTCGCTTTATCACATGCCTCTCACTGTGGCGTGCTGCTTGTCACAGGTTCGGAGTAGGAAGGAAGGGGGGAAATGGTTGACTGGTCACACACGCGAAGCTGTTGTGGCCTTCGCGCATCTTCTCATCTTCTTTTTAAAAGTTTTCCTGAATTAGAGGACTGAGTTCAGGGTCTCACTATGCTAAGGACACACTCTCTCGTTTGTTTTGTTTTTGCTTTTTGTTTTCTTGAAGGTCTACAGTAACCTAAATGTTGTTTAAAACCTACCTTCTTTGAAAAAGCATGTTGTGAGTTAAAATAAGAAATTCTGGGGAAAAATACATCTTACTGGTCCCGTGGAGCAATTGGAGGCACCTGACAAGAAGTTGTACCCTTCCTGCCTCACCCCAGCAATGTTATGTTGGTCCTTGAGTAGGATGGATAACTGCATAGAGGGATTCTTTCTGTTCACTCTGCCACTAGCAGGCTCCAACTACTCAACAAACCAGTGTGTACAGATTTATCAAATGACAGCAGTTTCTGGAGATATTTTCACTTGCCTTCCCTTGAATAGGTTCACAGATCTTACGTATATATCTGTAACACAGCGTGAAGGAGAGTTCAGCAATCAGTGAGCACTTTGACATCAGGCCAATTCTGAGGGTTGATTCTATTTTAGAAGGGAAATTCACCAAGTATGGAAGGCCAGGAGAAGTTCTCGGTGGCCGAGACCTAGAGGGATCACAAGCAATGACCCAAGAACTCAAGGACAATGATTGTAAGTTTAGAAAAATAACAAAAAAATGATGGTTCGTTAGTTTGCAAAAATCACACGTCAAGGTATACGAATTAAGATAGAAGCAATAAATATTGAGGTTCTTATTATAGGCAGAATTTTAAATGGTTCTCCAATGTCATGAACTCTGCTAGATTCATTCACCTTATGTAATATCCTCCAGGAGAATAGGCAGAGTCTGTGATTAAGATAAATTTACATTATAATCTCTCTTAATTAGGTTATACTGTATGGCAAAGCTCTAAGAATTTTACAGATACAGATATAATTAAGATGCCTAGTCAGTTGGCTTTGAGTTAATGAGAAAAGAGATTATTCTTTGACAGCCTATCCAAATCAAGTGAACCATTATACCTGGCCTTGAACGATGCGGTGACGTTGTGGGAGAATCTACTACTGGAGGCTCTGGCTGTACAGAGATGATGCTGGCAGTTGACAGTGTTCTCCCAAAACAGCTAGTAAAAAAAGGGGTTACTCAGTGATTCAACTGCAGGAAAAAGAATTCTGCCAACTGCAGGAGAGACCAGGGGAGTGGACTTTGCTAGCAGAGCATCCGGGAAGGAAGCAGCCAGCTAACAGCTTCATTTTAGCCATAGGCATTGAGCAGGAATTCAACCTAGGGCATGCCAAATTTCTGGTAATAAGCTAAAGCCTGAAAATAATTTGTTGTGGTTGTAAGCTACTAATTTTGTGGTAATTGCTATGTGGCATAGAAAACAAATTCAATAGCACAGACCATAGTGCGAGCATATGTGTGCATTAGCGAGCACGCCTGGTTGGGTGTGGGCACACTTAAAGTGTCTAGGAAAGCCCAGTGGCTGTGAGACACTGAGAAAGACCTAACACATACATTGTGCTACGTGCTCTTTATATGCTGATCCTTGACATATTTCATTCCTACGTAGCTTTTTTCCAATCATATATGCCTACTTTGATTTAATAAATATTTTAAATTCTCATCTTGATGAGGATGCGATAATCTACACAAGAGATTTGCCTGCTAATTTATTTTGTCCTGAAAGATGGAGTTCTAAACCCCTAGACCTTGCAAATGCTTCTCTGCTTTCAGTCCCAAGCTGCATTTATAAACAGAATGAGCGGTAAAAAAGAAATTAGAGACTGGCTACAATAAGATTTAAAGTTCCTAGGGGAGCGGTAAAGCTAACAGAAAACCTGCGGTTTGTCTCTGTGATCACACAGACCATTTAGATGTGGGTGTTATTGTTTGGTTAGTGCAGAATTATGCAGAGGCCTTAGGCAATTTTATTTTGGAAATTTTAGAGTACAGAATGATACGTATCTGTGTCATCAGATTCTTGTCTGAATAAATACACGGCGAGATAAACTCAGGCCCCTCCTTCCCACAGCAGCGCTAGCTCCAAGCTCCCCGGTTCACCCAACAACAGATGGACAACAAATGTCCTTCTGTTATCGGTACAGAGCTCACAGTGAATGGGATTTATCGGGATTTTGCGTTTAATCTCTCCTCATATGGGGGCTCTGGTTTTTAGCTTTGGCAGTGAAGATTAGGGAAACCAGATGCCTGCATGCTGGAGGGCAGATTTCCTAGGTTAAAATTTTTTTAAATGGCTTTCATTTTCACGTATTTGCATGCACTGTTCTAAATACGAATATTTCTGATCAATAAGCCGATTTGAATTATGAATTAATCTAAATAGCCAGGCTTCCTTTCACCAAAGTGAAATCAGACTGGGTCAGCTAAATTTTTAGCCATACACTGATCTGCATTTGTTACTCCAGAAAATGAAGCCAGTACTGAAATTCCCAAGTAATACCAGTAAAATGCATTCATGAAGGAGAGCATTTTTCTTTGGAGAATCATAAAATCATTTCTTTCTGGATATAAAACATCTTGCTAATGAAAACACTTGCGAGGCCTCCAGCTGCTCTTCCTCATCTTTCCCCCATCAGCTCCACACTATCATCACAGCAGAGCTTTTCCTCAATAACCACAGCACACAATGAAATTCACCCTCCAGATTTGAAAACTCCAGCAAATAATTTGCAGGGAAGCACCCTTCATTTTCAAAGCACGCCTTATTCAGATGTGACTACAGCCACTCTAAAGTCAGAGCAGTGATTTCCGGTTGCCACATTCCAGAGGGTGTCCCTGGGGATCTGTAGCTGTCTTTACTACTGCCAGGAGGCATGAAAAGAAAAAAAACAATTAAGTTTATTTTCATTACAAAGTGGCTAAGACATTCTACAGTGTTTTTAAGAGTTGGAATAGAAAAAGTTATAAAATGAAAAATAAAACCACTATAATGATATCATAATCTCAAAAGGTTGGGCCGTTCTAGTTATAAATCAAGGGATGACCAATCTGGTTAGTTTAAAAATTATGCAAAAATTAAATATATATTCCCAGGCTCTATAACATGGCTTCTGAATCAGAATCTTTGAGGTAGAAATGGAGAATCACGATTTATAAGGAATAACCAGCCATGTCCAGTGTAAGTTGTTGATAGAGAAGAATTTAGGAGCCAGAAAATTAAGAGAAATGTCCATATCTCTCATTGATTTGATAGAGCATTATCACATAATGTTTTGTAATAACCTACCTACAGTAAAATTTAAAAGATGTGCTTCAGTTCTTAATTTTTGCATTTCAGTTAACATTTCAAAGTCCTAGCAGAGTGACCAAACCATTCCAAAAATGTGGAAAATTTATGTTAGCACTAAAAACCAGAGAAGGAAATCAAAAGGTTAGGGACCCCCTTGGTGAGCTAGTGAGGATAGGGTGTGACAGAAGGCTAGAATGACAAGGCTGAGCCCCCGGCTCAGTAACTATTGTCCTTGGTAGTGCGAATTGTTTCAACAGTCTTATCACAAAACTGGTAAAACCAGAGAAGGAGAATATTTACATTAAATGAGAAATAATTACAAGGAGAACATATAAAAACCTAAATAAGCAGTCCAGCTTCACTTACGGTTAGCTTAAAAATCACTAAATTCTCAGGAGACACAGTTGGACAGTCCATTACAAGTGTTCCACTAGCTTTGCTATGGATAAAACTTCCGACATGTTGGTTATGATACAATCTCCTGGTTTGTTTGCGGGAACCTGAAGGCCATTTTTGCTGAAAACACTAACTCGTTCTGTGGACCTGCAGAAGTCTGAGGGGTGATTAAAATGGATAAGAGCTGGCATCTCTGTCTTCACATTGCCTCGGTCCCCTTTGCTGACTTAGCCTTTGAGTCTAAGCTCTGCACGTGGACATGCTGATCAATGCTCTGCCCAGGGCTAGCCTGGCCTGTTGCCTGTTGGAGCTGGTAGGTGTTTCTTCTCCTCCACCCTCGGGCTTTGGAGCAGCTCAGGCACTAACAGTCCTTATGCCTTGTCAGGACATTGACACAGGATGAGATGGCACTAGTGAGAAGAGTAACTTAGCGGTGCTTGGGTGGAGCTCACTGCCTATTAAACCACCCAGTACACGGCTAGGATGTTCTGCAAGAGTCGACGGCATCAGATCCAGGGAAAACCTGACAGTCTGCAGGCCAAGTTGACCACGGCCATCCAGTGGTCTGAGTTTGTCCCAAGAAGAAACATCTTTGGAAACCATGCTCCTGCTCAAAGGAAATTGCTGGACTTGAGCCTACCTTCCAAAGTCAATTAAAATTCACTGCACTTTTTGTTCTACAGGCAGCAGTTTGGTCACTCTCTCTTACCCGATTGTTGGCTCATTTCCCTTGATGTCCTCTCTCCCCCATCCCAATAAAGTTTTGCCTGTGCACAAGTGTGTATCCTTGCAACATTTAGCTCAGGAATATGTGTCCCGTCTCTGGGTCAGAAGATCCTGTCACCTGGAGTGAAAAACTTTGCACAAAAAGTAGTTTCTGGAGAATACATTGCAAGCAAGAAAGCTCTGAGTGAACAGCTGGCAGCCCACAGCCCACATGCTGACTCCAAGTGGAAAGTAGCGGGCCTGATGCTGTGTGGGCGTTGGGTATTGGCATCGTGGCAGGAGGAAACGGGACAAAGGTGCCCAGCTGGAGCCAGCACACTAGAGTTTATTCTGCGTATCTGTCTCCTGGTTTGTACTTTCCCCCCAGATCACTCTTCGCATTGGTGTGCATCTGTGATGCATAACAACCTCATTGTCCTGGAGCAATCGGTACCTAGGCACACGGTTTCTCAGTCCTTCTGTCCCCCCTTCCCCCTCCCAGTTTACACTTGAATTCGAGTGAGTAGGGGCTGTCCGCAGCTGGCCTCAGCCGAGACCGGCTGTGACAGTTAGAGAAGAAGGGGGTATTATCTGAATAAATAAGGAGCAAATAGAACCTCTTTGACAGAGGGGCAAAAGCCCCCAGCTTCAGTCCCTCCCCCCTCGCCTTCTTGAGGTAATGACTTTCTAATATGACAATGTGAAGTGGCAGAGCTCATCCTTTTCTCTGTTTTAACTCCTTTCTGTCTTTTTCTTTTCTCGGCTTCCCTTATCTCTCCTTTCCCTTCTCCCTTCTCTTCCTGATTCAGCCTGCTGTGGCTTGGAAGTGGCCTGTTCCTGGTCGTGTTGGACCTGAGCTGCCGTGGTGGCACTGTTAGAAGTGGGTTCTTGAGGAGATTTGCGTGTTATTAAAGGTCAGTGCCTTTCTTGTGGGAGTAGGCTGCTGTAAAGCCAGCTCCATCTCATATTCGCCTCCCCCGTGCACCTACCCGAGGCCTCCTGTCATGAATCCCAGCAGCAGGAGTGCTCGTTGTCCCCATAGTCCTGGATTTCTCAGCCTCTAGCAACTTCAAGCCAAAAATGTCCGTCATTTACAAATTACCCAACCTCAGGCATTGCTTTCCGCCATAGAAAACGAAGACATTATCCAATCATTCCTTCAATCCTCGTCCCATCTATGCATGATTATTTGTGAGGAGAAACGCAGAGAAATTTCTAGGTGAAAGGCTATCAATTGGAGGTAGGGTTTTTTAAAAGAGATAAATAGAAAATAAACAGCAAAAATCATTTCCTCCTTTTTATTCGAGCTCATGTGCGCGTGTGTGAGAGCGCACGTGTGTGTGTGTGTGTGTGTGTGTGTGTGTGTGTGTGTGTGCACGTGAGCGCAATGCACAATGGTTACACTGACCTGGAGAATTTTGTAGACATATATATCTCTTTGATGTCCCAATTCTTTCCCCTCCCTCTTTTCGCCCTTCTGACCCTTTCATGTCTGAGCTGTGTCTCCTCTTGATGTTACCGCCTTCCAAAGTGCTACTCAGAGGACGGCATGTCTCAGCCTCAGCCTATGTGAATAGTTCGCATTTTAACTCAGCCTGTCAAATGGGCAACACTGCAGCTACTAGAATATATGCGCTAGATAACCCTCGAAGGACACCCTGAGGCCCCACGAGTGTACCCAGATTCAGGCCACAGGAGGCCTCTCTGCTTCTGGAGGACCTGCAGGTTGTGTCTCTGGGTGTGCAGACTCTGCCTGCTAAATCTCCTTATGCTTCTTACTGGAATATCCTGAAGTCTTTTTCTGAGAGAAAGTCAGGGAACTTGCATCCTGCCTCATGGCTACAGGGGATCAATACTCGTCACCTTCCCCCTGGGGAGCTCCTCAGACCCTGTGCCGTGACAGGCTGTGCACACAGAAAATAAGAGTCCTTGAAAAAATAACTTTTTTGATAAAGGCTGAGAAAAATTATGGAACTTTCTAATCTACTCCCTAGAGGCTATTTTGTCTGCTTCATTTTGCATACTATAGATGTCCGTTTTATATGTCTACTGTTTTGCTGTTTCAAAATGAAAAAATATCACAATTAACTTTCTATTGCAATGAAATGGATGAGCACGGTGAGATTCTGTAGAATTGTAATTTAAAAAATCGGAAGAATAAGGTAAGAATCTTTTTCCAGAGCTGAAAAGTAGAAAATGTTGCCAAAAATGTTTTTAAAAAATTAGAAGACGAGCCAGAAGGTTTCACGTAAGTTTCACAAAGAGAGAACCCAGCAAGCAGAGTGGCAAGAGTAACACGTGAAGACGGAAGGGAAAGCTGGGAGAAGCTCCAGCTATAGGAAATTCGTCTGCATTGAAGAAAATCAGTTAGCTAAAAATGTGAGGGGCATGTTTAATGTCAGGTAAAATTAAAAAAATAGACCTCAAGCTGATCATTTCTGAATAAATACTTAATTTCACACTTAAAAAAAAGAAAAATCACCAGTAATCATAAGGATGCAGGAAACAAGTAATTTTTCAGAGACAAAACATAAACCCTCAAGTTGGCACCAACTTTTATGTAATACGAAGTGACAAAGATCGTGAAGAAATATCTTCCAAATTTAAGAAAATTCTATACCTGATCAAGCTGGCACACATGACAAAAGACAGCCTAATGCTCACAGAGGCTTGCAGAAAGGTGACAGAAAGAAGGAACGGCTGATGGAGACAAAAACCAGCATCAGAAAGCTAAGAAATGAAAGTATAAAGTTTGAGTAAAAATATCACAGTAAGGACACGTTGCCCTTAATTCAATCTCTCTCAAAATATTCCTCCTCCCTTTGAACTCCTGTGTTATATTGTGCTTGACACTGAGTGAAGCAGTTCTGGAAGTCCATTTTTGTGAGCATCTTTTGTAGTGGTCTTGGCTGCCTCTGTGTCCTGAATCAATTCAAAACTTTGACTTTTCATGGTCGTTTCTATTTGGGAGAAGTTCTCTGGTGCCGGTTTTTATGAAGAAGGTAGATGAAGTGGACCGCAGTGTTTTTCCAAGGCTGCCTTTGCGTTGAGGGCACTGAGCAGCACCATCTACCTGTGTTCTGATCACACCTCATAACATCACAAAACAGGATTTCCAGAAAGGATTCAGAGTGTCAAGATGAAGCAAGTGTGTTTGAAACAAGGAGGGGCGGGGGGGGGGCGTGATTTGAGGAGAATGAATGGCAGTATGCCTCTACTGTATTTTAAAAATTTAGTTGTTCAAATATGTATTTTCCACCTTGCATGTGGAATGATGCTGTGTTTGTTCAGCAGTATTTCAAATCCTTTGCATTTTGCAACCCTGGCAATGCTCACAGTAACTCTGTGAAGTCGACTCTGTTGATAGCCCCACTGCAGATGGCAACACTGGTTTAGAGGAATTGAAGAGTGTGTTCACAATCACGAGACTGCCAACACAGGGCAGTCATAGAACTAACAAAACGACAAGCCTCGGCGGTGTGATACGGAGTGCTTAACCACTACACAAGCGTCTTCTCCAAAGATAAAAAGTAAGGAGAGCGAGAACAGAAAATGGAAAGGATAGCCAGTTCCAAAACAATGCCTGCGCCCGGAAGCAATAATAAAAATACTGAAATCGCTCTCTCTCATCTAAATACGTGACTCCCTGAACCTCATAAGAGAGGACAAGTCTTCTATTTAACAACATGAATGCTCACTGGAAGAGGGCAACCACAGGTGGTCAGATCCTCACGATCTCACCTCTATGTGGACTCTAAAAACACCGACCTCTTACAGAGTAGAGTGACAGTTACCAGGGGCTGGGAGATAACAAAACACATTTGTCAAAAAGTACAGACATTTAATTAGAAAATTCTGTGAAAATAATTAATGAAGTATTAAATGCTTGAAATATGTTTAAAAAGTAAATTTAATGGTTCTTGCTACAAAAAAGGTAACTTCAGAGGATGAATATTTTAATTACCTAGATTACAGTAGTAATTTCATTATATACACATCAAATGAAAAATCATACAGCTTAAATACACACACACATCAATCATACCTCAGTGAAACTTGACAGAAGTTCTAAAAATGAAGGAAGAAAAGAGATTGCTTTCAGCAGTGCCAAAAAATACCCCTTAAATCCACCAAAAGCTTAGAAATAAAGAGATAAGTAATGATATGACAGGAAACAAAACATTTCTAAAATATGACAAATTAATCTCAAAAAAGTTACGTTCAAGTCAAACCCAAGCAGGATAGAACTATTTTATGTTGATAAAAGAAAATTTCCATAATAAATATTAAAATGTACACCATGACTCTACCTAAAAAAGAAAACAAACAGAAGTTCATAAAGAAATAAAAACTTGACAAATTAAAGTCACAGCAAGAAACATTTAAAATTTTTTCAGTTCTTTATCAATCAAGATAAATGTCAAGTACATAAAATAATTCAATAGTATACTTAATATATTAATTTAATAAATAAATACATAAATAAAATAATATACAATACATACAAAACAGAGTAGCCATTAAGGGTATTACCCACAGAGCTCAGCAGCCCCAGCCTCAAAAGTGTTCTTTTCACCACCCTCTCCACCTGACCCTCGCTTGACTAGCTGGGTCTTCGGACGATATCCTCACCAGCTCAGCTGCCATTATAAAACAGACTTAAAAATATGATGGTTAGGTAAATTTACACTTGCAAAGCCCTAAAAATACTGCCCCTCACAGTGAGTAGTCAACCAATATTAACTGTTGTAACAATAACTAATGATGTATTTTATGTACTACTGCATAGGTAATTTTCAATTCTACTCACACAGAATATTCTTTCTTCCCAAATATCTTAAAGGTATCTAAAAAATAATAATTCAAGAATTGTGAAGTGTATTAATTACACAGACTGTATATCTAAGTACTGTAAAAATCCACTTTAGATTTAATTTTTAAAAATCAGACTATAAGGACATTTTTAAAAATTCTCCTCTCAATATATGAATAAAAGAAGTGAAATCTATACTTTTAAACTATCTATAATGTAGCCAATACTGCATCTTTGTATCAAATCCAAATGATCATGGTAAAACAATAAAACATCTTGGACATAACAGAAGAGAGCATATGTGATATCAGACTAAGCAAATATTGTCAACCAATAAACACAAAGAACTTCTTCAAATGAAAATAGTGGTCTATCAGATGATAATATGATAATATAAATATGAAACTGTGTTCATCAAAAAGATACCACTCAGGAGGTGAAAAGGAACTTACAACAGAGGTATTCTAATAGACATGAATGATATCAATCTCTTATGGAAAAAGATACTAAAAAAGTAAGAGAATTACATGGAGAAAGGCATAGGAATTTGAAGACATTTCATCAAAGAAATAGGTAAATGCCCAGTAAACTATACAAACTGCTTGCTTTCTTAATCCAGAAAAAATTGGGAAGTAAAGTCACGATATGAGATCTTTCACACCCACCAGAATGGTTAAAATTTAAAAGGATTATCAGTACTAAATGTTAGCAAGGACACAGAATGACCCAATAACCCATGCATATCTAATAGGAATAGATTAATAAAATCAGCTTATAAAATTATTGGGAGTATCTATTAATGTGGAACACATATATTCCAGGTACACTCCCAAAAGTGCATTCGAACGTTCACTGAAAGACATCAACTGGAAAGATCATAGCTGCGGAATTTGGAATGTTCTGTAACTAGAAGTGACTGAAATATCTGTCAAGAGTAGATAGGATAAACATTTATGATGTAGTCACAAAATGTAACACTATGTAACAAGAAAATGACTAGACCATAAATATAGATAATAATAGGAGTAAACCTCACACATAGTATCATGCCAAAGAAGCCATATAAGAAGATCACAAACAGGGTAACTCCATTAAAATAAAGAACAAAAATGGGAAAAATCCATCTATGACACAAGGCAGAATTTTTGGAAGCTGATATATTCTATTTCCTGAACAAACCACAAATTACACAAGTTCATTCAATTATATGAGCATGTTTAGCTTTAAAAATTCACTGAACTTGATAACCATCTGTGTGTACTTTTATCCACATATATTAATTATCTTCAGTGAAATCGTTTTAAGACCTGGGGAATTAGGTCAAAAAGTATACTCATAGGAAAATGTAGAGCATTTTATATTTTACAAAAGAATAACACTTTAGAAGTTAACAAAAGATACAACAAATGAAACAAAGCTCGAAGTAGAAGCAGAAAAGAGGAACTGATAAGAGATCAAACAACATATTTAATTATAAAATATTAGTGAAAAATGGTAAACAATACTATTTACTTGAAAAGACCAAAAAGATAGACAAACCTCAGGAAATGCTAACCTGATTTTTTAAAAAAGATAAATTTGAAACATGAAACAGATGATAGGAATGTTATCATAAGTATTCCATCCCCCCTCCCCCTAGAACTACATATTGAGTCTGCCTTTGAGCAGATCTGCACATCTAGCCCACTTTTAAAAACTTTTATTTGATATTTCAGAATATTTTTTAACTTTCATAAATTATTCATATTTCATTAATTACTTACATTTTGCCAGATTTGGCTTATCATTTTACATACCTATCTATCCTTAACTTCATGCACACATATTTTAAAAGATTTTATGCCAATTCCCTATGTTGAATATAATTATTATGTACTATTAAAAAGAATAATACCTAAGCATGCTACTTTATCTGTTGTTTTAAGGGTAGTATATTTATGTGCTCATTTAATGTAGCAATTCAATATAGACTGAAGCTGGTTTACTGTAGCGATTCACTCATTTGGTCTTGGATGTAAGTTTATCCTAAGAAAACTGATTAATGGCAGTGACAGCCTGAATGTCTTTTGAATGTACAGATATTTACCTTTCAGTACTCAGCTAAGGAATTTGAAATTTAACTTCTCTCTTTCTTTCTCATGTTTTCTAGTCTACAAATTTCACTGTTATAGTTCTTGTCTTACGTAGACTGGTGGGTGAAGTCACATTAAAGAATCTCAACAGAGATACAGTAAGATATAGAAAAAAAAGAACTTTTGGCAAATAACCCCAATAAAGGGCTCTGTGGACCCCGAGGACATGGCCACTGAAGCCCATTCTAAGGGTGGGAAGCTGAGCTAATAAGTGGTGATTTGAGTGGCAAAGTGAGTCAGATGCTTAAGATTAAATATGTTAAATATCACCTGGTTTCTCTGATTTGGGAAACCCAGAACACAGGCATTCTATAGAACCAAATGAGTGTGCTAGTGGGAGTTACGGGGGACGGGGACGGTATCAGAGGGCCAAAAATGGGAAGGGAAAAGGATTGTGATATGTATATGTATAAAATACTCACGTTCATTGTAAACATTATGTGTTGCATATATGTAT